>JBBPBR010000006.1:61487231-61498574 GCA_037974775.1 Cicer pinnatifidum | reverse complement strand
TTTATTTACAGTTGAAATTCACCATATTTTTGTCTCATTAAAATATTTATTATTATTTAATATTTATTACATTTGTCATTAATGTAAAATAAAAAATATTAAATTAAACACGATTTTAAAAAAGGTAATTTATTTTAATTAGATAGTAGAATTAAAAATAAATAATTAACAATACATTATAAATTAAAAAAAGTAATTTATTTTAAAAGAAAATATTAATATATTTCTGAGTTTATTTTGGAAAATGAATTCCTGAATAGACGCGATTACTTTGGCAATATAAATTATTGAGAGAAACATGATGAGAATCCCTATTTATAGAGGCACTTTGAAAGAGAGATACAACAAAGTGGAAAGTAAGTTTAGGGAGAAAATAAAAGTGAAATTGTATACAGAGAGAGAGAGAGAGAGAGAGAGAGAGTAAATTAAATTAATGGGTAGAGAGAGATCAACGGCTGATATGAATTTGAAAGATTCATCAACCGCCGTTATAAAAAACCGAACCATTATCATTTTCAGCTTTTTCGTTCCTATCTTTCTCTTCCTGATAGCCGTTAAATTTGAACTCACAAATTTAAAACTAGACATTCTTTCACAACTCTTATCAAATTCAAACCAGAGAGGCATAATGATGAGTTCAATTGCGCTACTATTTCTCTTGGGTTTATACTCAGTGAAACGATCACCACCGGTTTACCTTGTGGATTTCACGTGCTACAAACCGGAGAAAGAACAGAAAACACCAGTGAAGTTGTTTCTGGAGAAGATAGAAGCGATGGACGAATTTAACGAAGAATCAGTTAAATTCCAGCGACGCATTTCAACCACATCAGGTTTAGGAGACGAAACATACTTGCCAAAAGCCTTAAGGATTCAACCACCGAAAATATGCATGAAAGAAGCACGTTTGGAAGCAGAAGAAGTAATATTTGGAGTATTAGACAGTCTTTTTGAGAAAACAGGTGTTAATCCTAAAGAAATTGATTATCTTATTGTGAATTCTGGTACGTTTAATCCATTACCTTCAGTTACAGCTATGATTGTGAATAAATACAAATTGAGAGATGACATTAGAAGCTATAACCTTGGATGTATGGGTTGTAGTGCGAGTGTTATTTCAATTGATCTTGCTAAAAATCTTTTGAAAACAAATCCAAATTCATATGCTGTGGTTGTGAGCACAGAGAATTTAAACCTTAATTGGTACTTTGGAAATGACCGTTCAATGCTTCTATCTAACTGCCTTTTCCGGTTGGGTGGGGCCGCTATACTTTTATCTAATAAATCAACAGATAAAACCCGGTCCAAGTATAAGTTGGTTCACACGGTTCGAACCCATACTGGAGCCGATGATAAGAGCTATAACTGCATTCTCCAAAGAGAAGATGAGACTGGAAAAGTTGGTATTTCTTTAGCCAAGGAATTAACTACCGTTGCTGGGAATGCTTTGAAATCTAATCTAACAACTTTGGGGATATTGGTTTTGCCTATTTCTGAGCAGTTCATGACTTTCTTATCGTTGGTTAGAATTAAGTTGTTTAAGGGTTCCAGGGTGAAACCTTACACGCCCGATTTCAAGCTCGCAATTGACCATTTCTGTATACATTCTGGTGGAAGAGCCGTTTTGGACGAGTTGCAAAAGACTCTTCAACTCACTGAGTGGCATATGGATCTCTCTCGAATGACTCTTCATCGATTTGGTAACACTTCAAGCAGTTCACTTTGGTATGAGTTGGCTTACGCTGAGGCCGACGGTCGGGTCTCCAAGGGGGATCGGATCTGGCAAATTGCATTCGGGTCGGGTTTTAAGTGTAATAGCGCTATCTGGAAGGCCATGCGTCACGTCTCCCTCGTCCGAGATTTGGAAGGTAACCCTTGGGCTTAGCTGGGGGAAATAGCCCAAAAACATTTTCTTGTTTTTGCATTAAATTTAAGGTCTAATCTATAAAGTGGACCTATATAATTAAATTATTAGTAAATGTATAATTTAGTATCAAGTTTAAATAAAATAGACAAATATTTTTTGCAATATCTTAATTAAGTTCAGGTTATAATTTAATTTATTATTATTATTATTTTTATTTAATTTTAAATAACATCTAATCATCTATGTCTTAAAATGTTAATAATAATATTATTTTTTGCATAAATCTATAAAGATCATCATCATCTTCAAACAAAACTTAGAAAATTAGTTATTATCTTTAAGAAAATTTATATTTTCATCAAATTTATAACTTAAATATTCAAATGAACTCATATTTTACTCTCAACAACAACATCAAATAAATAAGTCACATTTTAAGATTAAAATTATATATTTGATTTGGAGAATGATAGAAAGAAGAAAAATATATCGTCTTGATTAGTTTGAGGATCAAATCTTAAAGTGTGAGGATCAAACCTTAAAGTGTGAATTCTTTATTTGATGTTATTGTTAAAGATGAAGATATAAATTTATTTGAATATTTGAGTTATGAATTTTATAAATATATGAAATTTGTTGAAATTGACAATTAAAATTTTGGAATTGGTTTGAAGATAATGAATTTTCTAAAATTCTGTAAAAAAATAAAATATTGTTGATATTTTAAAATATAAATGATTAAATCGTTACTTAAAATTAAATAAAAGATTAACTCAAAAAATGAAGATGAATGAATGAATTATTATCTAAAATCAAATGAAAAGATCGCAAAAGATATTTTCTTAATATAATAATATAATAAATATTATTTATATCTCCTTTAGAAGATTGACATGGTAAGTTAAAAAGTGAAGATTGACATGGGAAGTTAAAAAGTTTTTATGTGGTATGTGATACGATATTTTTAATTAAGTAAACTTCAAAAAAATGCATTAAAAAATAAATAGGTTTAATTACAGTTTTAGTTCATCTATTATTATTAATTTATAGAAATGACTCTCTTATTTAAAAAGTCGACCGTTTTGGTCTTTCCCTCATATTTTTGAACTAAAAAAATGCAGAATTGACATATTTTTAATGACGTGACATACAATTCTATGATATAGAATTATATAGATGTATTAATTATTCATATGTCATTAATTAAATTAAAAATATGAAGAAAAAAATTGAAGTTGAAATTTAGATTTTTACTGTGTTTTATTTAAATTTCATGGGTGATAATTATTTTACATTATCGTATCATATATCACGTTATTTAAAATATCTCACGGCATTATTTTTTAGTTAAAAAATAAAATAGAGAAAACAAAACTGTTAAATTTTAAAATAGAATGACCAATTTTATAAATTAATAAAAATAGATGATTAAAATTGTAATTAAGTCAAATAAATACAATATAATTTGAGTCTGACATGTAGGTTAAAGATAAAGTCTTCCATCAATCTGACCAATTTTCATTTGGTTGGTTGTTTTCATATTAAATTCTCCACCCACACTTTATGAACTTTAAAAGAAGTTTAGCATCTTTTGAGCATCAAATGCTGAAATAAGTATTAGGATTCAGCATGTGAAATATTTTAATGAAGTGTTATTTGATAAAACAATTCCGCAAGGTTTGAGATTCAATGGCCATGAATATATTACAAAGAAATTGGGTCCAGGGTATGATAGTTGAATGAACATTTTCCAAATGAAATATAGCTAGTAAACTATGTTGAGGGAGAATGGAGAGCACAAGAGTCTCAATTACTCAAGGAGTACATCAGATGATACTTTGACACTTTATCTTTATTTAAAATTTTAAAATAATATACATATCCTTTAATTTATTGGAGAATAGTAAAATATTTTTAATTAATTTTATATATTTTATTTTGATGTAGTAGTAATTCTTATTTTTAGATGTATTAAAATTTAATAGAGACGTAAACTAAAGACATGAAATTTATGAAAATCTTTATTACCACTAAACTATTCCATAATTTATTATTAATTACGATAAATTTGTTATATATATCATATATTATAGATAAAAATTATTGTAAATATATTTACTTTTACCGAAGAAATTTTTTTGAGGGTGGTTGTGGTCTTCATCTATCATAATTAAGAGTCGTCCCTATATATTTTCATTACTATTATAACTAATGGAAGATGGACGACACTATCATAAATACTTTTAATACAACCGTCCAATAAAAAAAATCTACTCCCGCTTCTCTATTAAATTAGACACTACTTTTTGAAAAAAGCACACAAAATTTTGAAACAATACAAAAAATACCAAAATATTACATGTAAACTCCAAAATTAAAGAGAGAAAAAACACAACATTTATTTAACAATGAAATAATTAATAACATTGAGAACATAACCCTTCGTAGTATGCAAATTGATAGAGGTCCCTCTTAACAATGAATGGAGATAAAGAGACAACAAGGGACCGAGCAAAAATTTATTAAGAGACGAAACAAAAACATGATTTTTTTTTTGTCTTTCACTAAATTATAAGACAATTTTTTATCTAAATATAAGTTATTAAAATTACTAAAACACTATTTTTGTTTTCAACAAAAAAAAAAATTATCTATTTACTATGTCACTTATCTTATTTTATTTTTTTCTCTCTCTCTTATTCTTTTTTATGTAGTATCTTATGTTTCTATCTAAATCTCTAATCTCTCGTGTATCTCTCTCACATATCTATCTCCCTCTCTACTCTCTTGTGTCTCTCTCTCCTATCTTTTTCCTTTTATCTCTATATACTCTCATGTCTCTCTATGATATACTTTTTCTTGTCTCTCCCTATCTTTTCTCCCCCTTTTATCTCTTTCTATATATGTCTCTATATTCTCTCATGTATTTTTTTCCGTTCTCTCTTATCTCTCTAATTTCCTATGTTTCTCTTTACTTTCTAATGCATTTCTCCCTCTCTTATCTATTTCCTCTATCTCTTTGCTATCTCTCTATATATCATTTTTTCTCCTCCTCCTCCTCATATATTAATATTTGAATTCATAAATATTTATAGATAAATGGTATTATATATTATTTTATTTATAATGTTGATAGATATATCAAACCAGATGCAGTGCACAAAATTTTTTACATTTCTTATATAGCTATATATTATTTTGTTTAATATTTACAATTCTGCAAATCAAACATAACATAAGACAATAGATTTATGTATTCAGTTATGAGATTAAAGATTTTGGATCGTATTTACATATTTATGTGTACCATTTGAGATAATGAACCATATATATAACAATAAATTTATGTGTTAACAAATAAGATTAAAGATTTTGAATCGTATTTGCGTATTTGTATGTACCATTTGAGAGATAAGGATCCATAAAACAAGACGCCTGTATTCTCCAACCAGAAACTGATTTAATATATAATCAATGTAAAGTAATTCAAATAAGGGGTTCATAATCTTCGGGTGTTTATTGTCCAAAAGAAATCATGGGGTCCTTGGTTGGTTTCAGTTAAGGATTACTGTCACAAGCACAACCCTACTATATTAATAAGAAATTGAAGTAATATTAAAATAAATTCATATTTTAATTACAACTTTAAAATATCAGTATTGTGATATTTTACAACGTTGAGTAATCATAATTTTTAATTATGGAAAATATTAAAATTTATTTATAATTGCTTTTAAAGTTATTATATAAATATAAATAAATTTGTGTACAATTTAAATGCATTAAATTAAATATTAAATTTCAAATTCGAAAACAGAGTCTTATAGGTGTTTGTAAAAATATTTATTATTTTATGTATAAACAAAAAAATAACATACATGATCTTTTATACAAAAATAAATAACTGTACAGCCCTTACACCTACTCGATACATGGCCACATTTTTGGCGAGGTGCTAAACTGCTAGATAATTATTCAGCCAAAAGACAAAAATTATATATAAGGTGATTAAATTCAAAAGTATAATTTAGTAAAAAAAAATTAAATGCGCATAATATATATATAATAAATTTTAAAAAATTAATATTGTCAAACAAATATAAAAAGAACTAATATTGTGAATTAATAATGGTGCTTCAAAACATATTATATTTTTAATAATTTTTTTATATATTTTATCTGGTTAAAAGATGATTAAAGTCTTAAAACAAAAAAAAAATGTTTAAAGCATGTTGTCCATGTCTCTGGTATGGAGAAAAAAAGTCTTTAAAACGCAATATATTGAGTAGAAAATGACCCTTTATAAAATATCATATAAAGTTAAGAATAATAGAAATATCGAGATAAAATTAGAAAAATATACTAATATTAAAAAAATTATAAAAATTTGGGCGGAGTATGGCTTCTCCTTGTCTATCTTCTAACTTTGTCACTGTCATTAAGTAAAGTTTATGAACAATTTTGCTCATTATAATGGAAAATGTATGAAATGTATAGAGGTGACCAATGCCACTAGTCTAATAGTGATTTAGGATTTTTTTTAGATGTACTAGTGTCGAAGGTCGGAGTTTGGAATATCCATTCGTTCATAACGATTAAATAGTTTCTTTTACGAAAAATGAAATTTTTGTAATTTAAAAGTAAGTTGAAAGGTAAGTAAAATTTGATGAAAAATTATTTTAGTTACATTCAAACTCGACTTTTTCTGATCAATTTAACTTTAATTAAAATATATTAATCACTTAAAAGTCAACTATTGATTCTTATTGTGTTCCCTACAACCCTTCAATATAGCCTAATTGAGACACACAAAAATGTCACTTTATTTTATTTGGTATTACGTGTAAACATTAATTTCAAATTAAATACAAAAATTACTTTAAAATGTTTGCAATAGACTAACAACATTGATAAACTATTACCATTTATGTGTTGCTTTTGTTTGAAGGCCGGATAAGATTCATGAGGTGATATTGTTCGTATTCTATGGAAGCATGTTTATGTATGTTGGGTCAAATGGAGTATATGAATCTAGGATATGTCTCATATGGAGTCAATAAAATTGGTAAAGAGCATAGCATAACTTCAAGTGTATGTGGTATAGGCATACAAAAGTATCTAATTATCCATAAATTGGACCGCTAAACAATACTGATTATGGGTCGAAATTTTCCTCCAACGTGAAAGGACTCAAAATAATTGGTGTTTATGTGAAACAACATAAATTCCTATTCTTGATGAAGAGGTAACTAATAAGACTAACAGACACTCCAATTCTTGTGGTTATTGACACAGCAATTGTTATAAAATGATTTAAGTAGTGGAAAATTATTGTCTAAATGAACTCATTTTCATATTTAACACTAAACTAAAATATACGTCCAATGGTCTGGAGTTAGACAAAATGTTTTGTGAAAAGCATTAACTATAAAGATTAAAAAAAAATAATGATAATCTTCACTATAGCAAAATAGTAAAAATAGACGGAAAAAAAATTATTTAAAAGATAATATTAACTTTAGCAAAAGAAATATACTATGATTACAATTTTTAGATGGACAAAATGAAATATATGAAACATAGAAGATAAACACTGACCTACAATGAGAGTGTTTGGATTGAGTTTATTGAATTTTAAGGAGATATAGTGCAACATATAGAATGATACGACATTCAACTCAGACAATTTACTTTTGTATGGGTGACAAAGTGATGTGATCGTGTATTCCTTCAAATGATCAAGTGTAACTTTGTGTACTCAGTCAGTCCTAAGATAGAGTGGTGCATTTGTGCATATGGAAAGATGATCATATGTCGCGTCCATGCACCGAGTCAACTCTAAAACAAGTGGAGCATCACTAAGATTGGAGGTCGAATTCAATGGACTTGATTAAAAAAGACTCATCATTTTCTAATGAAATTCTACTCAATAAAAGGACAATAGACAACTAAAGTTATAGATCTTAAACATATCCGCAAATATTGTATTATTTTTCTAAATTTACATATGCATACGTGAGTATTCTCCTTAATAATCATAGACAACCATTTATATGTATTTTGTCTTTAATAACTAGACTTAGTTTGTTGTAATTTCAAGCAAAGCTAAATAAAATGTTCTCCTAGTATACTTAAAAAGTAATTTATGTTGCTACAAAAAAAAAAGTGTTCGAAGTGTACTTAAATTCTTTTGCTTTTGGCCAATCCTTTTTCGCTATTATTCTACCAAATTGACGAAAACCACCTTTATCAGCACATTATCAAATTTTTTGTGAGGTAGAAAGTTTCTAGATAACTATGTGCTAGGTAAGGTTTATGCTGGATAACTACCGCTGTGAAAAATGAGCTAGTTCATATGGAATGGCCACCTGCTAAAATAACTATTTAGAGTTTGATCAGAATAATTTTCTAGCTTAAGTATTTTTAGTGCTTTTTAACTCAATTTGAAAAAGTCAAAAAAACCATTAGGACTAGTCATTTAACGATAGTTACTCTAAAACAATCATGGTTGAGTTCAAGAAAAAGATAAATAATTAAAGAAAAAAGTAAAATTTGAAATAATTATCTGAAAAATTATTTTTACAATTAGAGTATGATGCACTTTTATATAGTACTATTAATATAACTAACTTCACAACTTTCATCCAATCATAAGTAGTTTTAGCTACCTCTAATAATTAATGTGTTATGTTAAAGTGATACACGAACCAAAGAATCATGAAATGAAAAGATTAGAATCAAAGTTCTAAAATATTATTAATTTAAGCAAAGTTTTTCTTAAGTATAGATGCTAGTAATTTATATAATAGTTACTTGTGTTAGCTACCAAAATACAAAATATCAAAGGAAGCTTCTTAGGATTGTGACCAATGCTTGGACACACATTACAAAAACAGCAAGCTTTTAATGAAGTTACTAACCAAAAAATATTGATTTTGCTCCCTGCGATTGCTCAAAACAACAAGCTGCAAATTATTTTAAAAAATTGACAAATAATATTATAGAAATTGTGGGCCACCTGTCTAGCCAATTTAGAACTGAATTCGAATAGTATTTTTTCAATAGACGAGTCCAAATTGAAAATAACATTACGCCATTTAATGTAAAAAATTTAAGGATCTTAGATTCTACGAAATTAAATTCTTTGAGACAAATTAAATCCATGGACACGTGATTTGCCTTTGCCATACATTTTTCTACTGATAAAAAAGTTGAATAAAGGTGTGCTCATTATTATAATTTATAATAAATATATAATCCGTCAAATCTCAATTATAAATAAAACTAATTAATTATACACATATTAAAAGAAGTGGTTAAATTCATTAAATTTTCTTGATATAATAAAAAATAATAATTCTTTTTCATTTAATTTTATATGAAAAATTAATTTATCGAAGAGCATTTCGAAGACAATAATATTAAATAAAATAAAATTAGTTAAGTTTTATAAGAATACAAAATAAGACTTTTATTTTTGTTTATATATGAAACTCAAAATAAGGGGGGTGTGGAAAGCAATCCTCATATATACATGCATAGTTTGGAATTATGTTAAACACAAAGGCTTGATCACACAAATCAAGTCCAATAAAATTGTGCTACCTAAAGCACTGGACTGTTGCCTTTTGTACCCTCCATTTAGACTTGTACTTCTTCATTTTGTTAAAAATCCAGTTTTACTCTCAAAAATTCATTCACGTGAGCGGTAAAAAAAAATTACCTCAAAATCTGACCCCTTCGTTGGAATTTCCGGTAAGTAAACGAAATTTCTGGTAGTTGTATTTTCAATACTGGAAATTTCAAATTTCCGAAAGCTACCGGAAATTTCAAAAATTTTGAAAAATCCGGTAGTTTATTTTTGTTCACCGGAAATTTCGTTGTTTGAAATTTCCGGTAGTTAATCTCGAAATTTCAAAAATCCGGTACTGTGTGACATAAGTCAGTTGGTTGGAGCGTCAAACCTTAATGGTGGAATGGTTGGAGGGCCAAAGGAAAAGTTTACAAAACCTAATGGCTACCTTCCATGGGGACTGTGTGCCATAGCTCAGTTGGTTGGAGCGTCGAACCCTGGTGGAATGGTTGGAGCGTCAAACGGGTTGTGGAAAGATTTACAGAACCCTAACCATAGCTCTTGATACCATGAAATTTCAAAAAGGGCTGAAATACACAGTGTACCGGAAAATTTCAAAAAAGGCTGAAATCTCCGGTAAAGAAATCTGAAAGTTGAAAAATCCGGTAGTGAAAAATGCATACTGGAAATTTCATTTTTTAAATTTCCTGTAAGCCATCCGGAAATTTCAAATTTCCGGTATTGATTTTGAACTACCGGATTTTTTAATTTTCGGTTGAAATTTCCAGGTAAGTATTTTTTCTTTTTTTTTTTTTTTTACTTTTTTTACTGATTTTTTTAAGGATATTTTGGATATTTCACTCAAAAAAACATTAAATTAGGAGGTAGAAGTTTAAATGGGGGGTACGAAAGGCAACAGTCAAAGCACTGCCATCTCCTGAGAAGTTTAAACCAAAAAGTTCAAAAAGATATTTGAATTTTGACTAGTAGATCACAAATGAGAGAAATAAAATGTCACAAACAAACCCCTACTGGACAACATGAACACCCATATCTGACTATAGTACTTGTTTTGTAAAAAAATGAAAGACTAGTACAAGGAGACGATATTCATTTCTCAAAGTGCTTCATTTCTCATATAATAGTGCACACACATACTAGTATATTATATATAATTAATTAATTATTTCTACAAAATTAATTGTTGTAATTTTATTTTATGTAAAATTTATTAAATAGTGCACACGCATACTAGTATATAATAATTGTTCATTTCATACGTATAAACAAAAGATAATAAATAAAATAAAGATAATTATTATTTTACTCCAATATTAGTTAGAGTGTATTTTGAAAAAAATAATTAAAGTTTAATTAAAAACTAAAAATAATAGTCCTTTGGAACAATTTATTTTACAAATATTGACACTTATTATGAGACAAATAAATTATTAGTTATTTTTGGTCCCGCATTCAATAGAAATTCATCTTAATGTTTACTATTAGTATTTTAAAAAGAATAATATTATTAAAATATAAAATTTAACATACAAATACAATACCATATAAATTACTGTGGGGTCATATTTTATTTTTCAAGACGTCAAAATCATGTATTTGTGTCTCGTTTTATTTTACAATAAAATTAGTCCTTTAAAAAGAATTGTATCCCAACTCATTCTTGGATGAATATCAACTTTAATTTACTGCCTTGTAAATTTAACACTCTGTACCCAAATACCCATGACCTATAATTAGACAACGCTTTATAACATGATATTTGTACCATAACAAGTCAATACATAGAACCATAATCCAATGATAGGTTGACACATGATACCATAATTCTAATTTTCTATTCTATACTTGCATCGATTAAAGGTATATTAAAAAAAAAAAAAAA
>JBBPBR010000006.1:61462689-61474159 GCA_037974775.1 Cicer pinnatifidum | reverse complement strand
ATTACGTTTCACAACACTTTCCTAATGAAGCATAGATATATATTACTATAATTTACCACCATTTTTTTAGAATTGTAGACCGTTTCTTTTCTCACTCACAAACAGTAATTTGTTCTATGCTTCACTTTAGATAACTAGAATTCACCTATGAGTTTATCAAAGCAAAACTCGATAAATGGATTGGTTTCATGTATGAAATATTTTATTTAACAAACCAAAAACATGTATTAAAAACGGGTAAACTAAATAGAAGGAGTGCCTCGCAAAACCATCAAAATAAAGTTTACAGCTGAAAGAGAAAATACAAAACCATTGCCAAAGAGAAAAGCAAATCAGCCACAAATTACTGTTACGAATCGCTTACCTGCCATGCAAAAAGGGTCCTCTCCACCAACGTTTTTTCGCTGTTCTCTATTTGTCTCTCGATCCAAGTTTCTCTTTGATTTTATCAGTTTTGGATTAGACTATTTTTAGTTTTGATTATTGTATATAGTATATTATTTTTGTATTATCTCTTAGAAAAATATATAATTTTTTTATAAAAAACAATTACAAAAAATTTTAATAACTAAAGGGAAAAAATATCAAACATCATAAAACAAATAATATAGTACATTCAAAAAAGTTATATAGTCTTTATAATCTAAAAAAAAAAAAATGAAATGTTCAGCAAAAGAAAGAAATATATAATCGTACACTATTATGTAAACATTTAATAGAATCTTTGGAAATTTAAAAATGTACATTCAACATAGTATATGCACATACATGTTAATAGATTTTCGATTTTTGAATTTATATTGGATTGGATGTGAACACTCTTAATATTCATATAATTTTAACAAAAATAATTGTTAACTGTTAAATTAAATTAAAATAATAGATTAATTTAATTAATAACTAACCAAAATTTATTTAAAAAAAAATGAATGTATCACTTTTTTATTAAAAAAATTAAAGTACACCTTTTTTTTGTCATTCACTAAATATACATTTATTTTATTTTGTATTCAATTAAACATAAAAGATAAAACAATGTGATAAAGTATCAGAAGAATTGATTTTTAATACATAATATATTTGTTAAACCTGCATGAATTCTGAAACTAATTTAGTTTCACCCCGTTGATAAGAAGCAATGGCTCACAAAAAAGTGAGAAAAGATGATTACCAAGTCCGTCCCACAGAGAATATCTAATTTTTTCGAAGCTTCGGACCTGGTTATGTTCTGTTTTATTACTGCGATTTCGTCAGCTCTGATTCCTTCGAATCGTCTTTAGCGAAAGCACTTTTATCCTCTACCTTCCCATCCACCACCCACTACCCTACACCTCCTTCTTAAACCTATGACCCACCCTTACAAATAACGGAAACAAAAATAAAAAGAAATACGCCCACGTAATAAAAGTAAGAGGGAAGTTAATGAACGGATGAGATTAGGCGAAGCGGCAGAGATAAAGCGTGATGAGGGTTTAATAGAGCTAGAATGCGTAGCTGGTTATAATTCCCCACTCACTAACTCAGTCACCCCAATTGTATTGTTTTGTGTTTGTTTGTTACTTGTAACACAGAACAGACCTTGTCTGCTTTACCTTTTATTTTAATTTAATTTTAATTTTAATTTTATTTATTTTTTTTTTGTTTTTGGTTCTTCTTCGTGTGGGTGTTTCTGTCTCTGTCTCTTTCTCTCTCTTAGAACTCTCTCTCACTCTACCTGACTCCAAAATTCTTTTGTTTTATCGTTTTCTTTCAGCAGATCTCACTGTTTTGCTTAGAAGAACCGGATCGGAGTAGAATCTTCTGGAATGTACGGACTTTGATCAAACTAAAACAAACTCCGTCGTCGCGATGGGTCAGTGTTACGGGAAGACAATTCCCAAACCCGGTGACGACCATGACCCCAACGTAACCACCATAATTGCCGCCTCCGATGACTCCAATCTTTCTCCGTTGCCATCCGCCGCCAATGGAACTCCCTCTGTTAAGAACACCCCGGCTCGTTCCTCCTCGCACGCCAGTCCATGGCCTAGTCCATACCCTCACGGCGCAAACCCGAGTCCTTCGCCAGCTAGGGCGTCTACGCCTAGAAGATTTTTCCGGCGACCGTTTCCGCCGCCTTCTCCAGCGAAACACATAAGGGAGTCTTTAGCGAAGAGGTTAGGGAAGGCGAAGCCGAAGGAGGGACCAATTCCGGAGGAGAGTGGAGTGGAAGGTGATTCACAGTCGTTGGATAAGAGCTTTGGTTATAGCAAGAATTTTGGAGCTAAGTATGAGTTGGGGAAAGAAGTAGGGCGAGGGCATTTTGGTCATACTTGTTCTGCTAGGGCTAAGAAGGGTGATCTTAAAGACCAACCTGTTGCTGTTAAAATCATTTCCAAGTCCAAGGTAAGCATGCCCTCAATCCAAATCCAATTCCAATTCCTCCCTAATTTTATTTATCTACCTTTATCTTATTTGATTTGATAACTTGATTTTAGTTTATTTTTTCTTTTCAATTATCTATTTGTATGTATGTTGGTTGTCTGGTGGAGTTGGTTGTGATTACTTTAGATTATTCTGATGGCATTTGGATCATTCAGGTTGATCTCAATTGCCACTTCGTTTTGGTCTCTGTTTAATTCATTTTCAGGAATTTATGTGATTCTTAGGCTATTGCTACTTGTCATGTAGTTATCCTATGCATTGTGCTTACTGCATTGTTTCACAGTGTCAATTGAATTGGGAACTGATTGGAAAGTTGTCCAGCATCACCTTAAGAAGTTTCCTGTCTGATTGGAGTTCTGAAATTTGTAACCTGTAAATGATATATCATCAATCATCAATGTATTCTAAAATTTATTGATTTTGTCGGTTTATGTTGATGCGTAGAATATTTATATCATCAAGGGATTTGGACATTTATGGAACATATATGCTATTTTGTCGTTTGCATATTGCTCGGCTTCTGGATATCTTCAGTTAATTTCTTGTACCATTAGGGGCGGACCTTCATTGGGATTTGAGGGAGCCTTTCCCCTCAAGTTTTTATTTGATAGTTATTTATGCATAATATATGTAATGTTTTTCATCTATTTTATCACCTTGTGCAGAGTCGCAGTGGTTAAGCTCGTTTGTGCATGTAACGGGTCTTAGGATCGATTCGTGCAGGAGTATTCTTTTTTTAAAATTATCAAACTCGGTGTCGGTGCGTGGTGTGCCTTGTTTCAAAAAGGATTGTTACGATGTTACAATCGCATCACAACCAACATTAACAATAATATGACCGATAAATTGTATTATAAAATTAAAGAATTTATGCTGTTTAAGAATATTACTTACCTATTTTGGCCCCCTCTTAGAAATTGTTTGATTATTACTTACCTTGTTTGTCCAATGTTATACATTACGAAACATATGTTTGGGAATGTCTTTAATCACATCTTCTATTTGGGCCATAATTAGTCTTATGATTTATGCAACTGTAATCACTACCATATTGTATAATTCATGAAATCATGCTTTATAAACTATATTTAATTCGTAATTTTTTCGATATGTTACATAAACTTTTTGCTGCATCTTAATAATCTTCATTTGGCAGATGACCACAGCAATAGCAATTGAAGATGTTCGCAGGGAGGTGAAGCTATTGAAAACTCTGTCGGGACATAAGCATCTTGTCAAATTTCATGATGCTTGTGAGGATGCCAATAATGTGTACATAGTTATGGAGTATGTCATTTTTTCTTGTTTTTCATAATCATCTATATTATAGAGACTTTGGTGTAAGATTGCTAGAGAACTGAATCAGTCTTTGCGAATTATTTCCAGTTTCTCAGTTTTTTCGCTTCATTGTGCCATTTCCTTTTCAGATTTTTTTTACATTAGGACTTAGGTTCAATCACAATTTTTTTAATACTCAGTAAAACATTTCTAAGTCTCTAATCAAAATATATTTTAATGGAGGATACTATGTTTAATTAAACAATTGAACATGCATCTTCTAATTACGGTATACTCATATAGTGATGTTTATGATTTTATTTTCTTATCAGATTGTGTGAAGGTGGGGAGCTTCTTGACAGAATTTTGTCAAGGTCAGTTTTTCTGTTATAATTATGATTTTCAAAGAGGGTTTTCTTTGGGGAAGTGATAGCTGGTAAACCCCCACAAAGTTTGGAACCTTGTTTACCAGGTTGTCCTTTTTTGTGTGTTTTTTTTTTAACTCAATATACTCTTTTAGTTTGATTGAAAAATGTTCTCTTCTCTTTCAGGGGAGGAAGGTATCCAGAGGAGGATGCAAAAGCTATTGTTTTGCAGATTCTAAGTGTAGCTGCCTTTTGCCATCTTCAAGGTGTTGTGCATCGTGACCTGAAGCCTGAGGTTTGTGCTTTAAATCTTCTTTCCCATAATAACTTGTAACATGTGGCTCTCATTTTAATCTCGTGTGTTTAATTTTATCTGGACAAGAATGTAAGGAATTTTGATTATTCATTGTCCTGTTTTGATTTTACAGAATTTTCTCTTCACTTCAAGAAGCGAAGATGCTGATATGAAGCTTATTGATTTTGGTCTGTCTGACTTCATCAGGCCAGGTTATAAATTATTTATTTTTACTCTATTAAATTTGTTAAATAGGCAAGATGCGCCATTATGCACACTTCACCGCCATTGTTTGCTTTGCATAAATTTTTAGTGACAGCGTGTTGTGACTTGTGACCATTTAAGCTGTATTAGTATTTGTAATGATTAATTACTAAGCCATTTTATTTTTGTCGATTCTAATTTTTGCTGTCTGTCAAAAATTTGTATAGGATTTTATATCTCATCATTTTCAGAGTTAATTAGATGTTCCATGCTTCATCCATCTGCAAGTTCTTGAAATATTTCAAAGTTAAATATTTTAAAACTAAAAACAACAGAAAATGGTTTGTGTGACCAGATTGGTTTCCTAATGAGTTCTTCACATTTGTATCCACTTAATAGTACATTGGCATTCAAAAATGCTAAGTGCCTTAATGGCTGGGTTCTAGTCTTCACCCTTATTGCTTGCATGACACTTAAAGTGCTTAGTATCCACTATTTCTGTCTCACTGGTCGTCCATTTTTTCATTATTGAAGATTGCTGCTTCTTTTCACTTATGCTTCATTATATGTTTATGGATATAAATATCTTAACTGTCCCCTTTGTCCATGCTGATATACAGAGGAACGGTTGAATGACATTGTTGGGAGTGCATATTATGTTGCACCTGAGGTCCTTCACAGGTCTTATAGTGTGGAAGCAGATATATGGAGTATCGGTGTTATCACCTACATCTTATTATGTGGAAGTAGACCATTCTGGGCACGAACAGAATCTGGAATCTTTCGTACAGTTCTCAGAGCTGATCCCAACTTCGATGATTTACCTTGGCCATCCGTGTCTCCAGAAGCCAAGGACTTTGTTAAAAGGCTCCTAAACAAGGATTACAGGAAAAGAATGACTGCTGCTCAAGCTCTAAGTAAGTTGTCCTATCAATTTAGATCAGTATGGCGGCTATGGCCGGTGTTATATGCTTTGTAATGTTTCTAATTGGTCATCATGAGATTCTCAATTTTGGTATGTCTCATCAAAGTATAACATTTCGACATTAATTTATTCTAATTGAATGAATTCACCCATCTTGTTGGTTGTGTAACTGCCCGCCTCAGCAGAATGGAGAAAATAAATCAGTATTATGAAAAGCTCTCAATGTCTTTCTGTTATTTATCATATAGCTGAGTATTAATGCTATGGTAGATAGCTAAATATTACTCTTTTGGTTCTATTAGGAATAGTCATAGTGGTAGTAACATTATCATTGCAAATTAAATTTTAAAACTAATTATTGCATGTGTTGTGTAATTGCAGCTCACCCTTGGTTGAGGGATGAAAGCCGTCCTATCCCTTTAGATATATTAATTTATAAATTGGTGAAGTCTTATCTTCACGCGACACCATTCAAGCGTGCAGCAGTTAAGGTATTATTTATTTCATTTATTGGAATATGCTTATACTGATATAAACTTAGGAGTTATGATATCTGTTATGCCGTCGTTTGATCTATACTGATAAGGCGTGGTGGTTGCTGTTGTTATTTCTTGTTTTGACTGTTAATTACAAAGATGTTACTTATTTTCTTAGTTTCCTTTTTTATATATATTTTTGTAACGGAAACAATGAAAATAAAAATTTGTCTTCGCTGGTTTTTGTACAATATTTGTAAATAGGAAAAAAAAAATAAAAAAAAATAAGTGTCGTCTTTTAACTAAACGTGAAAATATAAAATGAAAACAGAACTGTTTCTAGGAATTTTGTTTTCATTTTCAATTTGATGTTTCAGCTATAATTAGGTTGTAGTTGTAGATTCGATGGGGGATAGTTCACTAGTTAGAGTAGAGGGAAACCAAAGTGAACTGTAAGTCATAAAGAATAATTGGATTTAAATGTTCTGTCATTAGAGTTTATTGATGACAAAGACATTGTGATGTCATTTAGATGAAACCAACCCCTCACCCCCATAATTTGTGCATGTTAATTGTTATTTTGAAACTAGAGGATTATTTGTTGATAATGATTTATTTTCCGAACTTATTTTCTGCACTGGATTCTTACTCATCTTTTCACTGATTTTATCCAGGCCCTTTCAAAAGCATTGACAGAGGATCAGTTGGTGTATCTTAGAGCGCAATTCAGACTTTTGGAACCAAATAGAGATGGGCACGTCTCCCTCGACAACTTCAAAATGGTTATCTTCTGCTTCACCGTTAAATTTGATTTTCCTCTTTTGAGAGTTTGTGTTAACTGCCCCCTGTAAATTCTTGTGTGACTTTTGACCATTCATCCTTACTAATCAGTCTAATATTGAACTTTGCAGGCTCTTGCACGTCATGCAACTGACGCCATGAGGGAGTCAAGGGTTCTTGACATCATACATACGGTGAGTCATTATTCGTATTTAGTATGTATGCACAATTTTTTTTATCGAATTGAAAACCGTTGCAGTTGATCTTTTTAACATGGATGTTTCTAAATATGCATTTGGGAAATTTGGCCCAATCAATTAGTCTTCTTACTACATGTGGTGAAATTACATAGTAGTGCACATTAGATTGGTGATATGCCATATTGTTTTTAAAGTGCATATTGTATTCATGAATGCACGTTTTTTCATGGAAATCATTAATGATCCATCTTAAACTTGTTCTATCAGTTATAACAAGTTACTTGTATCTACTAAACTTCTGCTTGTTAGCTTAACATTTATTATTTTATTGTGAAAACTTAGTTCCACGTTTTGACCAATCATATTTCTCTCTTGGTTTGTTAATTGATTTTATAGATGGAACCGCTTGCCTATAGAAAGATGGATTTTGAGGAATTTTGTGCAGCTGCAACCAGCACATATCAATTGGAGGCACTTGATAGGTGGGAAGATATTGCCACCACTGCATTTGAGCATTTTGAGATAGAAGGAAACCGTGTGATATCGATCGAAGAATTAGCAAGAGTAAGCACTTTAATTTCTTTTCCATACAGTTATGATGCCCTTTTTTTAATAAATATACTGTTAATATGACTGCAGGAGCTAAATCTTGGTCCTTCAGCTTATTCAATTATCAGAGATTGGATTCGAAATACTGACGGAAAGCTTAGTTTACTTGGGTATACAAAATTTTTGCATGGTGTGACTCTCCGGAGTTCGAACCCTAGACCTCGTTAGTCTTGAGAGCACTTTGGCATATAAAGGTGGGAGAAAAAGATTTATAGGTTTATTTATAGATTCTATAAGGATTATTATTTTCTTCATTATTTATCTTTCGAGGTGGCGAAAAGTGGAATGTGTATAAAATGAATGTGTTGGCAAAGATGGGAAATGTTGAGAGTAAATTTGATGTTAAAAGCCCCTCCTGCCATATTGTGCTGATAATATGCTCCAATGGGTTTGAGCCCATGCTTATTCATTTCTTTGTGAATGCCAAAAATGACTTACCAAGTCAAAATTAAAGTAATTTGTGTCAATATGATTTTTTACTGCAGTTATCTGGAAATTATTTATCTTTAAGTTTCTGAAGACGACACTTGAATTCAATGTGTATGTAAAAATATACTTGTACGAATTTGGGTTCTGTCCAAGTGGAGGCAGAAACATTTCCAAGTACAAACTTCTCCTATAGGGTATTCATTTCAACATTTGTAGAAGCTCCTTGTAAGGTTTGCAAACCGAAAAACGCAACTTAACAACCGTCGGGCTTTTTGGTATTTGTGACAAAGATGTTAACAATCAACATGATTAAACCTCATCAAGTGGTTGTTGAGGTGTCGATATTAAATGTTATGTTGGTTATCTGTTGTTCCAGGTCGCACCATCCTCAAAGCCATCTATAGCATATAAGGGACTTCTTTTGGAATTTTAATATTTTTTACCTTAACCACATCTAGAAAACAAGTCTAGGTCACTGTCATCGTCAAGGGTCTAGCGTTCTAATCGGAGCATAACGTAGTATTTTAGGTTTTAGTTAAAGAGTTTGTCTTTTTATCTATTCCTTTTAGTTTTTATACCAGTCTCCTTTTGGACCCCTACTCTATGTCAGGCCCAATCCTAGCTCAAGAGTATAGCCCCTACAAAATATTATCCATGCTTGACAATTTTTACAAGGGTACATATGGGGAACGAACTTGTTAAAAATATTTCATATTCTACTGATTTTAAAATTAAAATTAATTAAATTTTGTCTAAAATTGGTATTGTATCAACAAATTAATATTAAATCAATAGATTTTCATTTTTCTAATGTAAACTGTGTGTATTCTTTCTGCAATTGCATAAATAAATCTTTCAATGAGTTGTAAAGTACTCCCTTAGAAGTTTCAATTGAAAAAAATATTACATTTAATAAATAATTTTATTTTCAAAACATGTCTATAAAATAAATTTTGAATAGGTTTAAAATATCTCATCTTAATATTCGTCTTACTTATTTATTCTTGTCTAATATTCTATCTTCGCAAATAAATACTTCCCTTGATCGTCAAAGGCGACCCAACACAACCTCAGATAGAGATGGGTGGTGGAGTGGATTCAAACTTATTTCTCCTCTAAAAAGAACATTCAAAATTTAGTTTAAGGAAAGTAGATGTTTGGTTTGAACTGTGTTTGGTTGTGGCGATATAGGAGAGAGAGAGAGAGAGATTACGTACATTGAATTGAGTGACTCGAAAGATAGAAATCGTTTTGGTCCTACATGAATGTCATTTCCCTCTTTTCAATTCTTTCCTTTTCCAAATTGAGTAGTGCTCTTATTACTCGAATTCCATTCAATGGTGACAAATTCATCACGAAACAAAAGTAAGGAAAATAAGAAGAAAAACATCTACAGTATTTATTTTTCTTTTCATTATTAGTAAAAAATTATCACTAATTTGAATAATTAAAATTTTGTAAGGAGCTAAATTCATTTTTTAGTCTTTCATTAAATTAAATATCAAGAAGGAAAAAAGAGAAAAGGAAAAGAAAAAGCATCAATATTTTCATTATAATTTTTAGTACAATTCCTTACAAAAGTAATAAGTAATTAACAACATGGTGTCGTCATCATCATCGTCATCTCCACCATCACCACTAAACTAACAAAGTAAAAAAGCAATAATTTACAAACACCAAATCAATTAAGCATGGTTTTGAAACTTCAAAATTCAGAAGCCAAAACAACGAGTATGATGATGAAAAGACTTTTCCCTATCAATCAAACCTCTTATGTTTCTGAACTCTTCAACATGACAAGGAATTGTTATTGTTCCTTTCTGATCAAATCCAAATTCTTCCTCTGCTTCTTTTAGAAGATGCATGAAAAGTGGGTGATTGAAATACATAACTGGCACAACGAATCTTTGTTGTTCTTCTCCTTGACCCACTTTGATTGCAAGACACCCTTTTGGTACACCTTGCTTCTTCACACACTTCTCACCAGTACTCCTCATCTCTGCAACAACAACAAAAAACAGAACACCCAAAAGAAGAAGAAAAATGGAATTAACCAAGTTTTTTTTTTTTAATGTATGTATCTCTGTTTGAGTGTGTTTCAAGAGAAAACCTTAAAAGAAAACAAGTAATAAAGACAAGGATTTAAGGGTGTTGGAAAGTACATGGACATGGTTGATATATAATCTCTTTCGACAAAAAAATTAAGAAACGCATTGGAAATGCGAAGGACTCTGCGGGGATTTATACGACAGATTTGAGAAATTGTGTTGTGTTTTGTGTCAACACTGATTAATAACTTAGATTCTACACCGTTGGATTTTACTAACTTTCATGATCGTAGGCATATTTTGTGGACGCACTAATTAGAAATCTCGTATTGTGTGTTAGTGGGTTAGAATCTGATGCAACCTTGACCTTTTACTATGTCAATTTTATATCCGTACGATCAAGGACACATGTGCTCATCACATCGTTCTCTTAATATTATATAGTCACGTGTCAAAACTCAAAACAAGAATCTCCCCTACTTTCTTTACTTTTATTTTTATTTTCATAAAATATATGTTTTAAATTTAATTTTAATAAATTTTACATGGTTAGTAAATCACATCTTTATATACATAACTTAAGAAATACTATATCAATCCCACAATAATTATGATATTTGTAAAAATAATTGCATTTTTTCAGTTTTCTATATAAAATAAATTACCATTTGTTTCAATTGTCCCCATTAATTAGTGTATGTGTAGTTGTGGTCGGGCAGAGGAAACAGTTCAATGCATACACTATGGTCAAATGCGATATGCGGTCATATAGTGCTGATAAATTTGCCAATAGGTCATAATTTTTTGGTGTGGTTCAAGGAGGAAGGGTTAAAATGAATATTCTCTTTTGTATTGTAAAAATTGTGTCGTTATTTTTTGCCAAAAGGATATTAAATTATTGGAACTGTTGAAATAAGTTTTTAATTAGACTCTAATTTAAATGTAAACTATTGGGATATAATTACGATATTCATCATTGGTTTGTATAGGTGCTGCGTGATTAGGAATTACCATCCATTTTGGCATCACATGTTAGAACTTGGTAAGACTTATTCTTGCACATAACATTTCTGGTGATGTGTAGTGTTTATTTTATGAATATATTTTGTTTTGATTTTTTCAAAGAAAATAAATGTTATATGCATAACTTTCAAGTTATATTATTTAATTTTGTATTTATAATAGTTAATAGATTAGTTTTAATAAGGATAACAATAAATAATTATCATCTTTTGTTCATTTATGATTTTTTTTTAATTTGTGTAAATCAAACAAATGCGACAATTGTTTTATAAAAATTAAATTTGTCTTAAATTGTAACATGTTTTAAATATAAATAAAACATTAATACTTCTTTTTTTTTTCTTTATATATTTACTATTTATTACTTTCTTCTCATTTCTACTATTTTTTTTTATTATACAATATCTGACTTAT
>JBBPBR010000006.1:61436765-61451612 GCA_037974775.1 Cicer pinnatifidum | reverse complement strand
TTTAGCATGTAGCTCCACACTTATATTCTTATCTATATATTATACAAACTATTTATTTTAACTTTTTATTTTTTAATTATTTTTTTTCTGCAATATTAAATTTAATTTGGATTCTAAGAAACTTTAAAAAAAAGTTTTCTAAATCGCGGGTATTTTAAAAAATTTTAATTCTGTGTATCAAAATTTTCTTTTTTAACTTTTTGATACATAAATATGCTGTAAAAAATTCAAATTTTGTGTAATAAAAAACTTTTTTTTTTAAATTTTCATGAACACAAACATATATAAAAAAAATATAAAGTTTATTTTTTCTTTTTCTTTAAAAAAAATAAAATTTAATTTATTAAAATATGAGAGTAGAGTATAAATTTAGAAATATACCTTAAAGTTTTACAAAATATGATATCCTTTTATATCATATCTATATTAAAAAATTGATTTATTTAATAAAATAAAGAAGGATAAAATTCAAACAAAATTTTAAATTCTTTACTTCACTTTATAACTCGGAACGAAAAACTAAAATAATTTTATCTCATTTCCTTCAAACGTACTCACAAAAAAATTGAGGGATCAATCTTTTCATTTCTTTCATCTTCCTCCAAATCCCTCCCCTTCTTTCTCGCCGAAACATACAAATATAATCATTTTCTTATTTCTTTTGTTATGTTTTCTTTGGTTATATCCCATGCACGTTTTTTAGTGTTTGAGTATTATTACATCAAATTTGAACAAAACACAATTTTTTTTATAAACCAATATATCCCCCACACGATTGCAAAGGCTAATCCTCTAAGGTATTGATATTAATTTAAAGGGTTGATCTTTCTCAACTCCCTTAACATTTGTACTGATCAACGATCTAATTCTGACTAAATGATTAAGAGACTCAAATATGTAACACTTATGTCAGGTTATATTGGTAAAACACAATTTTCAACTCGAAGAAATATATTTAAACAACATTATTGGAGTTACAGATTTATTGCAAAACAACACTGTCTTAAATAAACATAACAACTAAAAGGATTATCAACCATAACAGAAATTATACCACCATCTCTATCTCTCTCAATACGAAAACTAAGAAGCATCTGGTTAAAGTCATGCATGCATGCGTCCATGCATTTATTTTCCACCAAAGGCAGTGCAGAATCTTCAACTTAACTCCACTAAAAAATGAAACACAAGAATTAGAATCCATACTCCATACCACTTTGATGATCATTCACCATCAACCTTTATTAAAACCATACGTTAAGCCAGAAACACAAAGAACCAACTACAATTAATTCAAACATCATCTTCGAATCAAGCTTTGTGGCCATGGACATCAACATGTTCTTTCATATAGTAGCCTTCACCAAATGGCTTCTTTGAAAGAGAAAGACGAACGCCTGGATCATGGTGAGAGCAAGAAGTGTTATACAATAGAGAGTTATTGACACACTGTACATTGCTGTTCATGTAAGCAGACATTGGAAACGAAGATTTTGTTCTCCCTTTGTTATCCTTATCTTTCTTGTTTGTTTTTCCTTCCTCGGCACTTGAAATCTCTGACTCAATACCATTATCAACTTTGACACTATTTGACTTTTCCTTCTTGTGAAGATGATTGGGTTGGTTTTTCTTTTGGGAATGAACTAGTTCCATATAAGCTCCTCTATTTTCCCCTGCAATTGTTATCACTCTCATGCCAGAGTCCTCTGAATCTAAAACCTTTCTCTCCTTGGAGGTTTCTTTTCCTTTGACAGTAATGTGTTTTCCATGATGAGAATTGTTGTGATGATTATGAGTCTCTCTGTGAAATTCACCATTGCCATTGTGCCACGGCTTAGGCATGTCGACATTTTTCTGAACTAGCACTGCTTTTGGCTCCGCCTCCATTGGTATCTTTGAATGTTCTTCTTCAGTTTTGAAGTGGGAAGGTGGGAGTGTGAGAGGAGAGGGTGGTGAAGAGGTGGATTTGGCCTTAGCTGAATGAATTGGGCTACGAATGGTTTGGTTAATTGTTTTCGGAGATTGAGTGGGAATCGGAACACGGGAATTAGTGGTAGTAGTTTTCTCCGGAGAAGAAGTACTTGATGGTTGTGTACGCGTTGCCTTATGAATAGGAGAAGATGACATTGAAGAAGAAGAAGAAGAATAATTAGGAACTACTCTATGAGGTGGAGATGAATTAGGTGCATTTTCTGTTTTCTTTTCTTGAGTTGGAGGTTGACTTGGTTGATTCTGATTATGAGGTGATGGTGGTGCTGAAGCAGTCCTAGATGTAGGTAGAGTCAACGTTGGTCGTGGCTCTGGAGCTAGAGCTGGAGCAGGTGCGGGTGTAGATGTAGGTGCAGGAGCAGGTGTAGGCGCGGGGCGAATGGAGGTTAAGCGGAACCATGGACGAACCGGGGGTGGGTTAGCCATGGTGTTTGTTTGTTGGGGAAATGTTGAAGCTTTTGAAGAGAAGTTGAGAAACAATTATGGAGGAGTTAAAAATGAGCACACAAATATATGGCAGAGGATGCGTTTTATTTATAGAACTCTTTTTTCACCTCACATAGATAAAAGAAAAATGATGAAAAGGAAAACACACTTGTCCCAGGTTGAAACATAAGGAAAAAGACCATGAGAGACATGACATTAGAGCAGAATAAAAAATAAAAACAAAAGAAATGGGAAAAGCATCGGATTCAATTGGCACTTCCAGCTGACACAAGCTCACAAAGTAAGATTGGTATCCAGTTGGAGTAATTTAAAGTGAATTTTGTTTTGGAGCCAACGGTGTATGTAATTTCTACTGTCACACTAAATTTACTTGCAAAACCCAACTTACCTGTTTAAGGAATAAACTTAGGGATAGTTAGTTGTATTATTCAATAAATGCATCACCTTAATTACCTTTATTTTAATGTTTGTCTTTCTTCCTATTGACTTTGCTTGATGAGGCAGTGATGCTAATCTTCTGTTTTCCTTTTCTTTTCCTCATTTTCGTTCTTTTCAAGATGCTCAATCCATTCATGGGGCTTCCTTTCTTTAAGTTTAACGTACGTAAAAGAGGTCTCCATTGTGCAAACTATCCTATTTTCAGCGATACAAAAGAAAAGAACATGTCCATAAATCACATGTGGGACCTTTATTTGTGACTAGTACATATACGAATGGTTCAATTTGTTTATCTCCCACATACAATACTTTTCCATCTTTATATTTCAATGATAAAACATGGTTTCAATTTGCTCTTGAGAAACTCCGCAAATATTATATTTGTGAAACTAGTGAAAGCCACGGTTGGGACTAAAAGGTAAAGAACCAAGAATTTATTCACACACAATGGTTGAACATATACCCCTGCGCATTTGCAATAATACCAGTAGTAATTATTCTCAACCTTAACTATACATAAGCTTAAAATGAGCCTAAATTAAATTAAAAAACCACATCATTTTTCATTTAACCAGATTTGGGGTAAGCTTAGCTTTGTTCAATCTGCTTATTTCCCAGGGTCATAGCTGATGTATAAAAGGATCTCATCATATAACCTAATATTTTAATTTATTATTGAAATAAATTTAACACAAATTTCAACTGTCTTTTCATTTATTATTTAAATTTATTTTAAGCTTTTAAATATTGTACCTAACTATAATCAGATAGAGGAGAGTGGAGGATGTGGATCCCCTATACCTGCTGAGAATATTCGATCTAGATTCTAGAGAGAGAATATTTCATTCTCTAAATCTTATGGTCTCCATAATTGTTGCACCGTGCAACAACTGTAGAGGATCCATTTTAGCGGGACATTAGATCCTCTACAACATTGTCCTCTGTCCTCTCTTAATCCATCTTTTCATTATCTCCCCACTTTTTCTTCATCTTCTCTCTCCATTCACCCTATTTTTACTGTTGTAGGGCAAGGGATCCAAATTGCATGCAATGTTATTGCATTTCCCTATCATGAAGCATTGAACCACCGTATTGTCAATGTTCTTAAATATGACATGTCATTGTTAGGTCCAAAAGAGTCACTTAAGAACCAATATTGAGTTTTATGATTGGAGATACTCATTCAAGAATTGAACTATTATATCCAATGGTTTTTTGTGCTTTGTGATATTCTGCATCATTTTCCAATGGTGTATAAGCGTCTCACATCTAAACTTTCAAATTTTATTATTTAATTTTGTTTACAAAATTAGAAAAATAAAATACCATGAACTCAAGAACTTCGTGCATATCTATTATGTGTTTTTATCTTTTGGTTAACCGAGATCATTACACAAAGTATGCAATAAAATAAAAAGATCTAAGGATACAAGTGAGAGATAAGTAAAGAAGGAAAGATTGAAGATACTTTCTTCCAAGTTACATTAGATGAGGTTGGATCATTCTTGTTCAACATTTACTCAAATGTACATAACAACAGGCAAGCCTTAAGACCAGGGATGCTCACAATCCATTTCACCCTATTAATTTGAACTTGAGTCGCATCCATCATGTCCTGTTAATCAAACCTAACCCAAGTTATTAAGGCTGCATCTAACACTGTTTTCTAATTCAATAGCTTATTCGTCCCAATCCTCGTACATAGACATACATACATGGTATACGCATGCATATTATTTCATATGCATATCATTTCACTGTCCAGCTTCATTTTGTTAGCCTTATGAGTTTAAC
Source organism: Cicer pinnatifidum (assembly GCA_037974775.1). NCBI lineage: Eukaryota > Viridiplantae > Streptophyta > Magnoliopsida > Fabales > Fabaceae > Cicer > Cicer pinnatifidum. Next base: position 61,446,944 of record JBBPBR010000006.1, on the reverse strand, counting down.
TTAACTTTATTTACTTCTAAAATACACCCTACACACAAGATCATGTAGTTTTATTTTATGGGGACATCTTTCTCATAAAACTCACTCTTACACACAAGAGACAGAGAGAGGTGGACTGAGCTTTCATTCACTATTTCTCAATCAACTCAATTCTTAAATATAACTGCTAGTAAAGTACCATTCATAATTGTTAAACCAACATCCTGCAGCTAATGGTTTACTGATCCACGGTTTTTAAAATGGCAGTCAAAATGTGCAAAATATAACTGAACTGATTTCAGTAGCTTTCAATTCGAGCTACATTTGTAGTATATATCTCATAGAATAGAATATTAGACTTTGCTTTATTTAATTTAATTTCTGTCAACTTACAACATTAGCTCTAAACAATTGCCTACCAAATGACAAAGGTGCTAGCACTCTTTCCTTATCTAACAATAATTTGAACGTTAACATTTTTATATTCTACATTATACAAAAGAATGGTGTAATAATATGCCTCACTGACACACAATTCTGTTACAAGGATATAGGCAAATGCAGAATGCCAAATTTTGCATTAATTGAAATTGCTAGAATGCCTACTAATTTGAATGTAAAATACCTGGGAACACTTGCACATGCAAATCTTGCATTCAAGGCCATTTTGTGAACTCAAACACTTTGAGTACAATATCCAGTCCAGTGGGAATCTGCCACACAAAGAGCAGAACATTCACCGTATTCAACGCAATGTGGAGATTTCTGGCTGTTTCACTCCCTTTCTGCATTGGTGGTACTAGGGCAGCTGCCAGTGCCCATAAGACGGTAATAGCTGTAAGGAAAAATTACTCAAATGTTATTATTTTCTATACCACCTATACAATCCCCAACTCAGAAAGCTACAAATATTTCCAACTTTTGGCATATCAGTGTTGTTAAATAGCAGAATTAAAACCAAATGATATCGTTCTATGATACTCTATTTAGGACAAAATGTTACTCCCTCCCTTACATTGATTATTGTTTTAAGAAATAGGTGGAATGAGATAATAAATAGTTTAGGATATTATAGGAAAAAGACAAATAGTTTTTTCAAAAGTAACAATTTATTCGTTTTATTGGTAGAGTAAATAACATTAATACGACAACTAAAAAGAAACAGAGGGAGTATTAAATATGGACTATAAAGGCGCTATAGCATTGTGCATAGCAGAATATGAACAAATAGCCATTTTCCACATTTCACAATTGACAACAATGAGACAGATTGAAAATATTTCTTGTCTTTACCCTCTGTATTTTCCATCACATCAAATGCAAACTTAGTCTTTACCTGCTCCAGCAAATAGATGTGGACCAGGAAATAGCTTTCCTGTCCTAAGCCATGTGTTCACTCCTCCACCAACAGCCTCAAACACACCAAATCCTAGAAGTATGGATCCTGCATTGAAGTGTTTATCTCTATATGAACCTTTGATAAGCTCTTTCCTCTCCTGAATATCAGTAACCAAAAAATTAGGTGCTCATCAGATCCACAAATTTACAAGAGAGTAATTATGTGTGCAAATACAAAGTGAAAACGGATAAGTGTTATATAGAGACATACACAGTTGAAGCACAGACATACAATTGGACATCGAATATGACATTGACAGAGACACCTACACAAACATGTGAGGGACACTAGACACAATTTCAATCCGAAGCATTGGTGGTACATTTATCCTTGTGAATCAATTAATTCCTCTAATATTCAGTATACTATGAATCAAATATACAATAATGCAGAAGGAGTAACTACCTCAGTAAGTTGCTGAATTTTGAGTTCGAGCGGAGATGGTGGTGAAGATTCAACTTGTTTACCATCTGGTGTAACTGGAACAGGTTTAATTTGTTTCTTGAGTTCATTAATCTCATTCTGAGTAGTTCTGACACGACGCCATTGCCACCCTAAATAACCAGCATAAAGTGTATAGAAGAACAAACCACCAAGAACAATTGGGTGAATGAGAGCAAATGTTCTTCCTTCCAATATCCCAAACTCTCCACCAACAGCACGTGCGTGATCTGGTTGTAACAAGAATGGAAATGTGATTGCTGTGAGAGAAAGAGAGGTGTTTTTGAGAGTAGTATTGATGATGTTTTGATCAAAGAATTTTTGTGGAGTGTGGACATTCAATTTGGAAGATATGGATGGAAGGGGAAGATGTTTTGAGCGTAGTTTGTTGGTTGGAAGAATGGGAAGCTTTAGAAGACTGAGTGTGGAGGCCATACTCTGAAGAGAGAAAGAGAGAGAGAGAGATTGAAGATTGTAACTCGTAAGTGATAAGGTTCCTTTTCTGTGCTTCACATTTTGCAGTTACACTAATCTTTCTCTCTGCTTTTCAACACGTTACATGTGGACTCTTTTATTCCCTCAAATGGGTTATTATTAGGAATATCACTTTCTTCTTATCTTATCAAATACTATTCTTTTCGCTATTCATAACAACAAACATATTTATAAACATCACTTGTTAAAATCAAACCACATAATAAATTATTAACATTTTCCTACAAAAGAAGTGAATGATTTTTCTAATTGAGGAGACCAAATCGTAAATAAATTGGTACTTAATAAAATTAAAATATGATTTTCTCATTTTTATATTTATACATTTAACTTAGTTTATGAAAAATGATTAAGTACATGAAATCTTTGATTCTTTAAATTGTTTTAAAATTTCATTTTATTTCTTAAAGTTTTATTCATTTTATTTTAGTCTTTTAAATTATAAATAATATATAATTTAGTTTCTCAAATAATTTTTATTTTATTTTTGAATGAATTTTTTACAGTATATTTGCAACAATATTAAAAAGTTCATCTAAAAAAATAAACTCAAAATTTTGATTTATAAATTTTTATTTTTATAATTTTTATCTTCAATGTTTTATATTTAAAAAATTCATATTTAATTTATTCGATCTTAAAAAGTTTTAAATTTTTTTTGAATAAATTTTTATTATGTTTTAACCATATTTTTAAAAAATTTAAAATTGAATAATAATTAAATATATTTTATTTTAATAGATACTAAAATGGATTGATGAATAATTTTATAAAAATTATATTTTTATTTTATAAACATTAAATTTTAAATATTTAAATTTTAAATGAACTAACAATATATTTATCTTTTTTTTTTTATGAATTTAATCTTTGTAATTTAATTGTTTAAAATATAAAGAGGTCAAAAGTGAAACTTAAAATTTTTTAAATTAGAAAAAAAATAAAAAAAATCGTCTATTTGCAACTATTTATATCCGCACAATTCATGCGCCATTTGTATCCGCTCCTCTCTTCTTCTTAACCCTTTATTTTTTGACAATTTATTAGCCCCTTTATGAAATTAGGGTTTTCCAATTATCTTCGATTTTGCTCTTACCATCTGTTTAATTTTGCAATTTGTAATGTTGTAGGCTTCACTATCTGGTCGATGAGGATATTTTCAATTCCCACTTGACTCGTTCCCTTGAAGCAATAGTAATATGTGTTGTTCTTTCAATTCACTTCCACAACCCTTTTTTTTATGGTTTTCGGAGAACGCAAGAGCAACTAAATCGTAAATTTCTCTTGAAAGTTTATTTTTTTATTGATGGGTTTTCTTTTTTGAGTCAATTGAGTAACTGGGGTTTCACTAGTTTTAGCAGTGATGAGTCTACAGACCTGTAATGATTTGCGGATATGATCGCATTCATTATTGAACATCTAAGGGACTGAGTGATCTAGTGATTCTCCTAATCTTTTAATCATTTTTTCCTTACTCTTTTTATGTTTAAAAATCCTTGTTTTTGTTGATTTTTTGGTTAAGTTTTGATTATAAGGTTTTAAAGGGCTTCATATGTTTATATTATTCATGCATTCACCAACTTTATTGTGTTTAGCAATGTTCAATTGAAGCCTAAAATTGTGTTCCCCTCGCTATCCGATGCACCAAATTGATGACGCATTTGGACGTCGGGGAACAAAATTTTTCATATTTGAATGATTTTCTGTTATCCAAATGTATTTTAGCTTTGGTTCTTTCTTTGAAAATATAGATCTATTTTTGGTGTTTAATTTTAAGAATTCAGATCTATGTTTGGTTCTTTATTATTTTCTTATGTTGAAATGGTATGGCAGCATATAGGAAATCACTTTTATTGGTGGTCTCCCTTATAACTTCTCTATGCATATCTTTACATCATGTGATGATATTGGAATAAATCTTAGGACACCTTCCTACACAACTAATGTTGTGGATGAGATGAATTTTCCTTTCTGATGAATGGTCAATTGTTTGCTTATTTTATCTTATTATGCAGTTAAAGCCTTATGGCACAATGCAGAATTCCAATTGTTTGTTTTAAGGTTGGTCTTCATAATCCCAGTTAAGATAGAAATTTTTCGTAAGTGCTTATACTGATTCATGTCTGTATCTTAGTCATGTTAGTAAGTAAAAAGCTACATATTCAGTTTGTGTCATCTTAGTCATGTTGATACATATATTGAACTTATATGGTCACAAGTCAGTACCAATTGTGCATTGCCAAATGAGAACAAGAGCTTTCCCTTTAGAGAATGTAAACTTGTTATTTTTTAGGTTATACAGCTCAAACACAGCCATAATCAGACTTCAAACAGCAGCAGCACAAGAACTTTTGCCTTCGAAGAATGAAAACATTGTACTTTGCATTTAGCTCGAACAAAGATTAAAACTATTAGTATTGTTACATCAAAGATTAAATTGATTTATTTTATGATAATAAAAGACATGCGCGCCCTCGGTAAACTGATAATCGATTATAACTTGTAAACACATTAAACACATGTATAACTTCTCTTTTTTGTTTTTTATTTGATAAAGTTGTTAATATGTAATTGGTTGTTGATGTAAAATAATTTTATGTTGTATAATCCTAAATCGTTAAATCTTTTTTGTAAGATATAATAAATTGTATCATAATGAAATTATTACAATATTTTTTATCAATTGAAAAAAGAAATATTAAATAAATTGATTTCATTTACTTAATAAATAATTATGAATTCTAAAATCTGGAAAATAATAATTTCATCCAAAATTAGGAAATTTTCTTGAGGAAAAATGATTAATTTTTCTAAAATAATATTACTCCCTTTTTAAAAATATCAATATAAAATTCTTCTTGTGTAAGTACAGTTGGGGCATGAGACTTTTTTGAAGTAATCAAAAGTGCTATAAATTTCAATTTAAAAATGTTCCCGAAGAAATTTGAACCAAATAGCATAGTTACTAAGTAGATACTTACTCGTCAAACTCGAGGTAAATTCGTTTTATTTATGTGAATTTACATAATAAATTCTTATGAATTTATCGCACATTAAAATATAATTAAAAGTAATATATATATGATATATATATTTATGTTACCATAAAAATATAATTTTAATTTAATTGTAGAAAAAATATTAAATCACCATAATTAAAATATCACACTTATAAATTTGTGTTAAATTAGATATTATAAAAGTTAAACAAAGCTTCATCTATGTTATTTTTAAATAAATTAATAAACACATTTATCAATCCACTCATTTATTGGTTGAAATTTACATTTTTAGTAAATTTAAATGAGACACGTAAATTTATAGAATTCACGTGAATTTCTACATATAAAAAGTAATACATTTGTTAGAATAAGTATGATAAAGAGTGCGTTGTTAACATTCTTTATAGATATTTTATGAATAAAAATTGATAATGTAAATTGTATTTAACACATCTTGAAATTCTACCTTAAAAGGTTCATAAATTCTACTTTTTTTCTTTAGATAGTGAAAAAAGATTTAATCTCATACAGGAATCAATTTAATAGATACCATCTCAATTATAGTGTAAATTCATTTAATGTCGTCACGACATCGATCCATTTAGGACTAGAGCCATTAAACTAATATATATCATCACGTATATAGTTTATATTTAAAATGCATTTATCTTCAGGTCATTTAATTATAATTGAGACATCATATCTCTCACAAGAATTATGAGTTACACTTTTACTTAAAAGTCATTAGCCTCGTATCGAAGGTTATAGAATGAATGATTCAAAATATGACAATATGTGTGTCGAATGGACTAACATTAGATCCGGTGACTTTTAATTATTTTCATTTTATAAGTGAAAAAACAAGTAACCCATGAATGGAATTGATCATATGAGGCAGAATTAACATATTACCCCGCCCCTTACAATTTGTCTTTCTCCATGGAACGGTGGGTATGTTGGAAACAATTTAAACAGATTGTCCGCACAAATAACAAACATGGGAAGCCTATCTAACAAATATGCAAACAAACTCATATGCTGCAACCAGCATGGTTCTGCAATAACTCCGTCAGAACATCACCAATATGCTTGACTGCTACGGGATGCACAAAAACCGGAGGAGCTAAAAAAAGTGAAGCCTTTAATGCTAAAGATCAGGAGTAAGATCATTCTAAAGATTTTTTCGCCCTAATTGCCCAGTTAACTGATCAGCAGCTGCCATAGCACAAGAGGCTGGACCAATGGAACCTTCATAACTGTGAAACTAAATATAAGTCTACAATGAAAGATGAAATAGAGAGTAAAGTGCAGTTGGAGATTTGCAGTCCATAATAAACATGCTGAATTAAAATTATATACGTACATAGCAACCAAAATATATGCTGCTGTTTGCATAACAATTGCACCTTCCCCAGCAGGCTTTGATGTGTTTATGCACCTTGCACCAAACCAGTTCTCATGAATTGACGTTACCAAGTCTGCCATTGAAATTTTGTATGAGAAAGAACTAAAATGTACCATATCACTGGACAGAGTTACACACACTGCACACAAAGTGTGGCGAGTAGGAATCATATGCATTTACATATACTTCTTAACAGAAACCGTATAAACACAATTGACCATAAAAATACTTAAGCAGTTCGCTGAGAGTAGAATACCAAAGAGAAGTTAATAATCATCTTACTACAACATTTCATACAGCTACAAATTTATTTAGTTCTTCTTCATCATGAATTCCATAAAGCTACCATGACAACATAGAATTTAATTTTCAACAATGAAATTGGCTTCATCAAATATTATTTTTAACTTCAATCTGAATGTTGATTGTGCACCATGTGTTCCATAATCACATGAACTTGCATTACAAGATGCATCCGTTAGCAGTGCACTGCCACACGTGATTATTCCAATTTAGTTTAACGTTCTAACTAAAGGTAGTTCTTTTTTTAACTCCCCTTAACTAACATTTAAACTTTTATCAGATGACAACGTACAGTCCACAACTGCCTATATAAAACACAGTTCACTATCCCTCGCAGGTGGTCCAATGCACAATCAATACAAACATCAAGATCGCATACATTCCACTAGTTAACCCTAGCCCAACTCTCCAATAATCCTGATTCATAAACACCTATACATGAGGTAGAATCCTTAAAATAGTAAATTTTTCAATATTGAGCAAATGTCTTTACAGAAAAGAACATACAAAAAGAGCCAAAAAAACATAATACCACAATACCCCAAACTAAACAGTGAGAATTTGTTTATGCAAACTAAATGCAGCTAAGTCCAAGCTTACACTGATTAGACCCAATTTCGAAGCTCTCTGTCTGGAGTTTATTGTGTCTGATAAAGTCCATAAAATGTCTCAATTCAATGACATCGACTTTTATTCCTTCTTGTTCGGCACTGCCAGCATTCAAAATCCAATTGGTAAATCCAACATTTTGAAAAATAAAAGAAAAATGCCAATATGCAATATAGGTGCTTCAACAAAGGCAAACAAAAAATTAATAGAGAGGTAGAGCATAATTTTTCAAAAATAATAAAAAGAAGTCTTCAATTAGCTACTGATAACATTACAGAATAAAATACACTTTTTTTCAGTTTACATTAAGAGAAAAAAATACAATTTGACAGTTGATACAGCAGGAAAAATAGCTTCTGCGTAAAAGCACCACTAAAGAAATATTGGGAGACTAATAGGGAGAAGATCACATTTGATCCTAAGAAATGAAATGTAATATAAAGTATTGATGTAGAAATCAGTCAAGCCTATTTCAAACAATAATAGTATTTATCTTTTATGTAGCACAAACACTTCAAATTGAAAGCGCATCCAAGCCTCTGACGTGTCAGTATCCAATACTTACACGACACTAATGCTTACGGTTACATTACATACAATTACTTCTATTTTATCTAATTTTACCAGTGTCTATGTGTCGCTATCGATATCGTGTCCGGTGTGTCAATGTCAAAGCCTCTTGTTTCTCATTTGCATATTTTAAGTTACAAAAACAATTTTTCCAGGGAAACCCTTAGAGCATAATCTAATACTCCTTCCACAAAAACTAAGTTAGTGCTGGTATCAATGAAAATGTTATCATCATAAAAACTCAGGTTAAATTGATTGATGAAGAACTAGTATAAGTTGCATATGACAAAACATTCAGCAAAATTGAAAGAAAAAAACTTCAATTATACAAACTCTAGGAAATACTTATGTTGTTTATCTATCTTAATCTATATCTTTCTTTATAAATATATAAAACACCAAGTAACAATAATAATAAAAAGATGAATCATAAATTTGTTCTTACATGGTAGATAACAAGCGAGATGGTCCAGTTGGGTCATAATTGATCAGCAAAGCAGCTTTTAAAGGATGACCTAGAATATGAGGATCAGAAAGAAAGAAAAAAAAATGTAGTCGATCTATAAAATTAATTAAATAAATTTGAAAAAAATAGAGATATTAATAAAAGCTTAAAACATTTATGTATATCTGCGTGATTTAGAATCAAAATGTTGCTCACCAGAACCAATGTTGGTAGAAGCCCACTTATCCCATGTTTTATGAACATAAGCCCAATCCATTGAACCTAATTAGAAACTAAAAGAGATGCATTTCAAATAAACCTTCTTTCTAGAGATGAAATCGAAAAAACAAAGTGGAATGGTGTGATTACCTCAGAAGAAAATGAAATAAAGGTTATTTGTTCACAACTCTATGATTGCTATTGAATTCTACAAAGTCACTTAAAGTAGAATCAAGTGATATGAGTTGTGTGAAAGGGTAAAAAAAAAAAGGGGTGAATTTAAATAGTTAAATTGATATTTAAGATCATGAGCAACTTCATTCTATTCTATTTGTTTTTTCTATAAAATGCTAAGACAGCGACGCGCATTTGAGTAATCGCGATGTCTTTTGAATGCAGCCGCGCTGAAATTGCATCATTGCGCGTGCTACGGAACCGCGCCGCAGTAGAAGATAGGGAGTTGAGTTGAAAAATAGTGATACCTTGGATTCTCGCTGTTTGTGGCTGCCGCCCAAATATTCCGCCGGAGTTTAGTTCAGTGCGATTTTGTTATACAAACTGCATTTTGGTTTTTGTTTTTTCTATGGAGGTGTTGAGTTTTGTTGGTTTAGGGTTTAATTGTTACTTTTTTATACTACTAATTGTTTAAAAAAGCCAGAAGAATTAATAATTTAGAATACTTGTCTGTATCTCTTGCGACATCAATTTGCTTGCTTTTATTTATGTCTATCGAAGCATTTTCGATAAATTCCATCAGTTATTCACCCGCTCATATGAAGTACTCATTTGTTCCTTAACAAAAAGTTTTCTGATTTTTGACTTCATCACCTTAAATTTTATTTTATTTTAATCTTAATAATCTCGTTCTTAAGAGAGTGAAATCTGTAATAGTACAAAACTTAAAATTCTTTTGAATAATCTATCTTTAATTAAAATTTACTAATCACTTAAACTAAACCACGATTAATATAAAAAGATCTTTTAATTATATATATGTAAATAAAATTCATACATTCAATTCACTGCCTACATTTTATGATATAAAGTGAAGACAAAGTAATAACTTATAATTAGGTAGGTAGTATTTGTAGTTTTTCAAGATTTATTTTTCCTTTTTACTTTAAATTTAAAGTTACATTTTACTATCAATTACTATACCTTTATCTCTCATTAATTATCTTTCACATTTTTCACAAATTAATTATTAAATGGTTGAAACTTTTTAAGATGAATTTATGGTGATATATTCATTCTCAAAATAACTTATTTCTTTCCAACATGAATTTAATTAATGACAGGTGGTGTGAAAAAT
>JBBPBR010000006.1:61401877-61429441 GCA_037974775.1 Cicer pinnatifidum | reverse complement strand
ATTTCATCTTAAACAATAAATTAGTTTTTAATCTTTTCCTACAAACAATACAATAACAAATAAATAAATATAAAATTTAACCTAAAAATATTACTAATGAAAATTAATTATTACTATTTAATTGTGATTTTCATTATCTTCGTTGTTTGAACTAGAAGAATTTAAACGGTTATGAGCATCACAATAAACAACAAAGCATATTAAATAATATCAGAACAAGGTCACGTTAATGAATATAATTGAAAATGTCAAATTGAAATTATCATTCAAAGCATTTTTTTGATTTACTAGTAGTACTACAATAAGCTTCACTTAAAAAACTACAACACTAGTTTTTTTTAGTCAACTATCAGCCTCAAGTGCAAGAAAAATAGACAATTGAAAATAAAATTCTACACTTTCTCCTTCATAATTTATACATATTTTATATATTTATTCCGTTTAATTATAATCAAAATTTACGATCGATCAATCTTATAGTATTTTTATTGAAAATTGATTCGTCTTTACGAATATGAGTATCACTGTGAATCTCTCTACATTCAAACAACACTCATTTGTTTTTTTTTTTTTTAATCTAAAATCAAACAAATAAATTAAATGCATTTTTTTTAAATCAAATTAAAATTCATGAAAAAAAACATAGAAACAAATCTTCTCATTAAAAATTTTTGAGAGAACTTTTTAACCCATAGAATGGAAATCTTCAAACTTAACACAATTTTACTTATTAATTTTATTTATTTTCTCCAATTGATACAAAATATTAGTAGAGCTTCAATGATATGCTGTGATCGGACGGTGGACTACCTCCAACCACCACAAATATTATTAATTAAATATTTAAATGAATACTAAATAAATAAATTGTCATTATTAATTTTTATTTAACAAGTAGATTGTTTTTAAAGTAATAAAAAAAAACTAATTTTAAAAATACTAAAAAAATCAGTTTATCACCAAAAAATGAAAGTAAAAAAACTTTAAATTTTTTAAAATGATAAATAAATTTATTTTCAGAAATAATTTATTTTTAAAACTATAAAAACATAATATTATAAATTATATAAAAAAAACTGGTTGTTCTAAGATGATATAAAAAAGTGGATTTTGTGATTGACTTAAAGTCATAATACATTCCATTTATTTTCTCTGGTTTTCTATCTTCAAGTCATAAAATTATATTGTTTGACTTGAATGATAGTGTGGTGTGGAAGGTGAAGGTGAATCTTCTAATGATCTATCTTGAAAGACAATGCAGTGGAGAAGGTAGCTAAACTGAATTCTGATTTTGGTTAAGCATGTTGTTGCATAGTATGTGCACACAAACGCTTGATCCAAAACTACATGTTTTATTAGCCAGGAAGACTATTTCATTATCAATATTGTTTCTAAGAAGGGGCATTGCAATTGTTGTTAGAATCAGCTTGTGACAAATTTTGGTAGTTAAAGTGGTGAATTGAGTGTTGCTGTTTCATCCATCCATTCGATTAAATAGGACAAGTCTATCGGTGGTTTCAATTAAATTTTTATGTCTCAAAATACAAAAACGGAGGAATTTTGGAGTTATTTGCATCCACCCATTCGATAAAAGAGGACACGTGGGTTAACCTACAATCTCTCTCATACTTCCTCTTACTCCTCTTTTCGTTCTTCTTTGTTTACTAAAAAAAGATCTAATGATTAAAGTTATTTTTCTTATTTTAAATCACAATTATTTGTGAAAAGTAGTTTCAATAAAAATCAAATATATTTAAATATTGTAATTGACATTTAGTGTTAAAGTTATTTATATTAATAATATGCATAAATTAAGTTTATTTTTAAAATAAATTTAACTTTGTTTTAACATAACTTTTTCTATTTTCAACAATCAAAATGATTGACCATGAAGATAATTTAAGAAATATACTTAACTGTGTTTTAGGATTTTATAGATTAAATGCAGTTATCTATCTTTCTTAATATGCATAATTAAATTTAATTTTTGTTATAATTCTCTATAAAGGAATGTTGACATACAATCAATTACATATGATTAAATTACTTCTTTATTTTGATTTATGATGGTATATGGTGTTGTTACTTTAATTTATGACTCATTCAAAAATTCATATTATTAGTGTGTATCTCTATAGATTATCCAAATGTTTTTTACTTTAATATTTAATGTAATTATTAATGAACAAAATTATAAGTCAACTTAGCATTAAAAAGTAAACTCACAAATTATTAAATGAATAACTAATTTGAGTTTTTACTAACCTAGATCAAAAGAGACATCACCCTAAAAGAAACCAAAAGATTTGAAAATATGCTATTCAATTTTCTTTAGTAAAAATGAAAATAATAAAAGAGGACCGATTTTGGAGTTGTCGCAAATCACCTTGTACCTAATAATCACCATTCACCAGTCATCGTTCATTAAGAAAATAAAATCAAACTGTTGCTTTCAAGTTTCAAGACCCGTTGCCAAAACTTATCCTCTCCTTAGCTACTTGTGTGTTTTTCCAAAATTATTTTTTCTCTCTTTTTCCATGGACACTTTCTCAAGCTCAGTTTCAACCCTCAAAATCTCATCACTCCCACCACCACCAACAACAACAAATCGTGAATTCCATCACTTCACAAGAACAAGAACAAGAACACCCCATCATGCAACCCCAAACCATCCTCCACAACCCAATAAATCCCATTTCTCTTCCACTTCCATACCCAACTTAGCCTCCCCCAAAACCAAAACTTTCTCACACAACAATCCTTCTCCTTCACCTTCTCTACCGTTCTCTAATTCCTCAAACACCCCACCTTTCAAACTCAAACCATCTTCTTCTTCTTCTTCTTCTTCTCCCATTTTCCATCACAAAGCTACTACTGGTTATGCCGCTGCTATCATAGATATAGCTCAAAACACCAATTCCCTTCATTCAGTTCAAATGGATGTTCAGAAACTCTTGAAATTCCTCCAAAAATTGAAATTTCAATCAGATTCTAGTGCAATTGTTGACCCTTCAACGATTGGGCAATTGAAAGGACAAGCGGTGAAGAAGGTTGTGGAACAGGGAAAATTTCAAAGACACGTGGTTGCGTTGGTGAAGATGTTGACGAAGAAGAACAAATTGGGAATTGTTGAGGAAGTGTTGGAAGAGTTCGAGAGAATTTATGATGAATTGTGTGGAACTCAAGTTGTGTTGGTTTCGTCTGAGAGAGAGATTGAGGAAGATGAAATGTTTGGGATTGCGAAAAGCGTGTGGAAAATTAGTGGGAATGTGAGGGTTAGGGTTAGGAATTTGGTTCAACAAAATAGTTTTCCTTCTTTTGTTGTGTGAAACTCAAATCAAATCATACAATTGTGATTATATCATTTTTATCTTTAATGATTGCAATGCAACCTTACAAAGTTCAATTGAAATTGGCTTCTATTTTTCGAACAAAAAGTTTATGTGAGGGATGTGCTTTTGCCTCTTTTTTTTTATGACAAACAATCGCAACGTGATTTAATTTTGAATCGATATGCTTCCAAATAGAAAGCTTAACTTATTTGAGATGAAACTTTGATTCTGTTTCTCACTCATCAAATACGCGTAGAAAATATAAAAATAATAAAAATAATAAAAATTCCGTTGCCGGGACTTGAACCCGGGTCTCTCGGGTGAGAGCCGAGTATCCTAACCAACTAGACTACAACGGATTGTTGATAACAATTTTCTTCTGTTCTTATATATATAAGCCATAGAACATAATGGATGATTTGCATAGTGATACTACTCAAAAATCAAACGAGTTTTTTTTTTTCAACGATTAAAATGGATGACATTAATATGTTATTTTTAGAAATATAAGAATTTATATAATTTTTAGGGTATTCAAATTTGTGAAATTAAAATTATAAATCATTTATGTTTTAAACATTTCATAATTTAAAAATATATAACATACAATTAAATTATCTGAATATTGTTAATAATATAATATCGATATTTTCTATAAATTATTTTTCAGTAGTGATATGATACCAGAATAATTTAATGACAAAAAAATATAATGAACTTACTCTCAAAAATTATTTTAGAAGATAAATATGAGTAAACACATATATATATTAAATAGTTGGAAGTTTTTAATAATATATGATTTTGATATAATTTTACGTTCTTATACGTAAATATGAAAATTATCACATTAAATTAAGAATATTTATAAATATATTAAATATTATATTTTTATTCAAAATTTTAAATATTTAAGTACGCGAGTATTCTTGGATATTAGATTTTAATGACAATTTTTTTTATCCAATGTTCTGTTTTACTTATATTCTTATACTTGATATTCAAATATTTCAATACTCTAATAAACTGTCCTAAGTCTAATTCCTAAGTTGTCATTCTTAATCAAACTTTGATTACGTTTGTTGAATATGATTGGATCCTCCCAAAAATTAGTTGAGATGATGAGGATGTGAATGCACATATATATCCAAGAGCTTGAGAGCCTTAATAGAATGAGATTCCAATACAACTTCTAAAAACCTTCTTCTGAGAAAACTATTAATTCATTTATTTAATTTATAATTTTCAAATCTCTGTCCACAAGGAAATAGAAGAAAGTTGAATAGTTATTACACGCTTGTGGAAAAAAAGATTCTGTGTTTACTTTACTAGATGAGGATAGCGGTCATTGGTCAAAGCGAAAGAGTGATTGGAGCAAGGAGTCATAATATTTAATAACACAAATTAAAATTATCATCCACTTTCATTATTATTCATATTTCTTTATTTATTTTGCTGCTTCTTTTTTTCCTCTTCCACTTTCCTTCGTTGTTCCTCCTTCTCCTCCGGTTGCTTCATCTTTCCCACCAAATTTAGTGCCTTTGCAAAACTACCTTTCACACCCCCAAGGTAACTCTTTGTTTCTGTTTCTATTATTGTTTGCTAATTATGATTACAATATGTTAATCAACTCAGTGTTGTAACAAAAATTAAACAAGCTTTTTTGGTTGAGAGGTTACCTGGTTGGTTATCTCTAAGTCAAGTCAACTAATATTTATGCCATTACTTGCATTCGGTTTTTCAGTCGTCTTACCGTTTTTTAGGCGTTAAATAAATAGTCAAACCAATTCTATTAATTTTTTTCTTCATTAAGTTCATTTTTTTTTTTTAGTTTTTTTTTATAATTCACTATTTTTTCCTTCTTTTCAACAATTAATCTCAGCAACATGGCTGTTTCAGAATATATTGCTAGTAGTAAAACAAAAATTAAAATAAAAAGAGAACTGCTATTTTCTCAGGAATGATTTCTACAAGAAAGAGAAGAATACATGAAATTAGTATATTTGACGAATCAGATTTTTGCTCTGACCATTCATAAGAGAGTGGGGTGTGGTTGTTCTTTGTATGTGGTAAGTACATGTTTCTATATGTGGTTTTTGTCAAACTTCTCTCATAACAATAATCATTATTCAAATGAAAAGTGCCTTTTTTATTTGGAGCTCACTTCTACAATATTATTAGAATTCCAATTAGATTTAAAGCCTACTTGTGCACAAATTATGATGTGGATTTTATCCTTAATACCCTGTATAAAATCATTAGGAAATGGTTTTGATGAATTTCTTTTATTCATACTGGATGTAGGTATTTGAAATTGAACTGTAACGGGTATGGAAGCATTCCTTAATCAGAAGTCGCAACAAATTTCTGTAATCATCTTACCAACATTATATGCTGTTATTTTTTCATGGGAGAAGAAAGGATTTGATTTTCTAGAATAATTGTGTCACAAGACGATGTCTCTCGAATCATTTGCTTCTGGTCCTACATTAGAAGTTATTTCCCAAACTATAGATATTGTTTCCGAGTTTGTATTTTCTGCCGGCAGTGTTCATGTGAAGAAGGATAGTTTTAAGGAACTTGCAGCTTACTTGCAAAGGATTGCACCAATCTTAAAACAACTGACAAAAGAAAAGATCAGTGATTCCGAGACATTCAACCATGCCATCAAGATTTTGAATCGTGAAGTCAAAGATGCAAAGCAACTGGCTCAAGAATGTAGCAAAACGAGCAAGGTATATCTCCTTGTGAACTGCAGAACCATTATTAAGCGCTTAAAACACAACACAAGTGAGATCAGCAGGGCACTTGGACTTATTCCTTTGGCTACACCAGGCCTTTCTGCCGGAATAATTGATGAAATTGGAAAGTTATGTGACAATATGCAGGCAGCTGAGTTTAAAGCAGCCATATCAGAAGAAGAGATATTAGAGAAAATTGAGTCGGCAATACTAGACAAGAATGTTGACCGCTCCTATGCAAATAATTTGGTGCTTCTCATCGCAGAGGCTCTCGGGATTACAAACAATCGGTCGGCATTAAAAAAAGAACTTGAAGAGTTTAAAAATGAAATTGAAAATGCCCAACTAAGGAAAGATCGCGCTGAAGCCATACAAATGGATCAAATCATTGCTTTGTTGGAAAGGTCTGATACTGCCTCATCAACTAAGGAAAAGGAACTCAAGTACTTCGCCAAACGTGATTCGTTGGGTACTCAACCATTGGAGCCTTTACAGTCCTTTTATTGCCCTATTACCGGGGATGTTATGGTTGATCCTGTGGAAACTACATCAGGGCAAACATTTGAGAGAAGTGCAATTGAAAAGTGGTTTGCAGAAGGACATAAACAGTGTCCTTTGACTTTCATTACTTTGGACACGTCGATTTTGAGACCTAACAAAACCTTGAAACAATCAATAGAAGAATGGAAAGATAGAAATACAATGATCAGAATTGGTTCAATGAGAGAGAAAATCCAATCTGGAGACAAAGTTGAAGTATTACATTGTTTGCAAACTCTTCAAGATTTGTGTGAACAAAAGGACCAGCACAAAGAATGGGTGATACTGGAGAATTACATACCAGTTCTTATCCAAATTCTTTCTGAAAAAAACCGCGATGTAAAGAATCACGTCCTTGTCATCCTTTGCATGCTTGTGAAGGACAGCGAAGATGCCAAGGTACTTACTTAGTAACCTTTATGTGATCTTATCTTTTTAATGATTCTTTAGTTCTATGTTATTAAGGTGTGATATAGCAGCTTGGCTATGTTTAAAAGTTGTGTTTCCAAATAGATATTGATCCAATAACAGACAGCTATATTTTCTGATAAGACAAATGTACTATAGATTTTTTAATAACAATTATTCATAATTCAATAAAATAAAGATATAGCTAATTTCCCATTTTGGCTAAAACCTAAATATAGCGAATAAGGTTCTAAAAAGAGATTCAAATGGTTTATGTTGCATTCAAGAACAGACCTGGTATAGAAATTTAATATCTAACATGTAAGATAGATCCTCATGCAATAATCAGCCCTAAGTCAAGCCTACAAACATTTACAGACAGGGCTAATGCAGAATTTCATTCTGTAGCCTATATGCATCACTAAAAAATTGTGTCAAATTCACTTTGTGTACTAAATCTGATATCATTATTTCCACACATATTTCATATAGAAGGACCATTGACCAATGCTTAAATTAATAGAATTGGTACGTTAGACACATTCTCCATTGGACCTAAAAAATAAAAACTCAAAACAGATTGGCTAGGACCTTTACAGTCAGAGAAAACACTACCTAATATGAATTATAGATATTCTCACTCACCACACTCCCATCTATAACTCTGACCTACTTTCTACACCCCTTATTCTGTTTTATGTAACATGTAATTAAACATGCAAATACCCTCTATAAGTATGTGCAATTTCATAGCTATTTTCCTCTAACCCTGGAGGTTTTTCAGGAAAGAATTGCAAATGTTGATAATGCAATTGAGTCTATTGTCCATTCTCTTGGACGTCGTTTGGGGGAAAGGAAGTTGGCAGTGGCATTACTGCTGGAACTATCCAAATACGATTTGTTAAGAGAAAACATTGGAAAAGTTCAAGGTTGCATACTACTATTGGTGACTATGTCTAGCAGTGAGGACAATCAAGCTGCAAAAGATGCAACAGAGTTATTGGAGAAGCTTGCATGCTCTGATCAAAATGTTATACAGATGGCAAAGGCAAATTATTTCAAGCATTTACTGCAGCGTCTCTCCACAGGTTTATCTTGAACCTTCAATTTTGAGTCGGTGTATCAGTTGTCATTTGCTGCTTCATTATTTTCAGTGATTGATACACTAACATTATCATCCATTGAATTTAAAAATGGAAATTGACTTCACCTTCTCATAACTAAGGTAACAACATAGGTAGTGTTTGTAATATTGAAATTCACCTACATGCAATGGCGAGGAGAAATCTTCTTAATCACACTAGGGAGTTCATGTAACTCCTTACAGAATTAATAGTTCTTAAAGTTGATTTTTTTCAATTAGGAACCATGCTGTTCTAATCTACAGTTTTTTTTTTGAATAATCTAATATACAGTTTTTAAGAGCTTCAAGTAACGGCTTGAATAATTTATTTGAGGATCTGCATCAATGTCATTTAGAAATGGACACTATAATTAATGCAAATGCCTGTTATAAAAAAATCAGGGATGGTGTGAGGAACAAGCTTTTTCTATAACACACTTCTCTTTTTTATGCAGGACCCGATGATGTGAAGATGATTATGGTAAAAATGTTAGCAGAAATGGAGTCAACCGATCACAATAAGGAGATCTTGTTAGATAATGGTGTTCTGCCTCCTCTGCTTCACTTAGTCTCACATAATGATGTTCAGATGAAACTGGTTGCCCTTAAAGCTATTCAGAATCTATCCAGTTTAAAGAAAAATGGACTCAAAATGATTCGACAAGGTGTAGCACGCCTGTTATTTGGCATTCTTTTCCAGCACAACCTTTCTTCCTCGAGTTTGTGCGAACATGTAGCTCCAATAGTTATGCAACTTGCTGTATCTACCATCTCTCAAGATTCACAGACACCAGTTTTATTGTTAGAATCTGATGAAGATGTTTGTAACCTTTTCTCTCTAATTAGCTACACTGTGCCTGATGTGCGACAATTCATTATCCAGACCTTTTATGCCTTGTGTCAGTCGCCCTCAGCTTCATATATCAGGACCAAGCTAAGAGAGGTATGCATCTACCTCAAACTAAAAGTACATATCACAGATGGAAATTCTTCTTCTTCTGAAACACTAGTCTCCATAAGTAGGCATTAAATATGGTCAAAGTAGTTAAGCATTGAAAATATTTATATGATTATATACCGTAGTTAAATTAGTCTACTTATGTATGTGCAGTGCCCATCGGTTCTAGTATTGGTCAAGTTGTTTGAGAATGAAAGCCTAAATCTTCGAGCGAGTGCTGTGAAGCTGTTTTCTTGCTTGGTAGAAAGTTGTGAGGAAGCCACCATACTGGAGCATGTGAACCAGAAGTGTATTGAGACTTTACTTCTGATCCTGAAATCTTCATCTGATGAAGAGGAAATTGTTTCTGCTATGGGAATAATATACTATCTGCCAAAAATTCAACAGATCACTCAGTGGCTTTTCGATGCTGGGGCGCTTCCGACCATTTGTAATTACATCCAAAAAGGGAAAGACAAAGATATCCAAAAGAGTAAGCTGGTAGAGAATTCTGTTGGTGCCTTGTGTCGTTTTACCATTCCAACAAACTTGGAATGGCAAAAGTGTGCAGCTGAAACCGGGGTTGTAACTGTTTTAGTACAGTTGCTTGAAAGTGGAACTCCTCCAACAAAACAGCTAGCAGCACTGTCCCTAACTCAATTTTCTAAAAGGTCACATGAACTGAGCAGTCCAATGCCGAAGCGCAGCGGATTTTGGTGTTTCTCAGCTCAAGCAGAAGCCGGATGCTTAGTTCATGGCGGTGTATGTACTGTGGAATCATCATTTTGTCTTTTGGAGGCTGATGCAGTGGGACCACTAGCAAAGACTCTTGGGGAATCTGATCCTGGAGTGAGTGAGACTTCTTTGGATGCTCTTCTAACTTTAATTGAAGGGGAAAAGCTACAGAGTGGTAGTAAAGTGCTCGCCGATCACAATGTCATACCTCTAATAATAAGATTTATTGGTTCCCCTTCCCCTGGATTGCAGGAAAAGTCTCTTCATGCTTTGGAAAGGATTTTCCAGCTATACGAGTTCCAACAGAAATATGGAGTTTCAGCTCAAATGCCTCTGGTTGACTTAACTCAACGGGGTAGTGGTAGCATGAAATCCTTGGCAGCTCGAATATTGGCGCATTTGAATGTGCTTCATGATCAATCTTCATATTTCTAAAGAATGTTCATTCAATTAAATGTGCCGAGGAGCTAAGTTAACTAACCATAAGGTATAACCTTCCATTGATTATTTGTCCGTGGCATGACAAAAGCAGTTGCAACTTGCAAACAACAAAGTTTGGACAGGAAATGAGACTCTTTCACAAGTAAAGTTTCTTTTATTTGTGCAGCAACATGATATTGATGTGGTTCCTCCTGCTAGAACAACATAGTTGATTTTCCTCAGTCTGGTAACCATGTGACCAAGGTTGTAGCTTTGCATTGAGCTATTTCTCATTGAGAATCATATAGATCTTGTATTCAAAGTGTCTTCGTCCAGTTTAGGCTATTGTTGTATTAAGGTAGGATCAGCATTGGACATGTGGGGATTCATTTGGGGCTTGTATTATACGCCCCAAATATCTTGTACATTTGAGGATTGATTGGATTGTATGGTTATTTGTGTAAAATATAAAAATAAATATCCTTTCTTGAATGATGTGTATTCTTTGCTGGGAGAACTAATTTATTTTGTGCTTCTTATAATGTAAAAAATGTATGTTTATTGTTATTGTGGTCAATGGTCTAACTCTATAAAAACTGTCTTTGGTGACTAGTTATAATGGAGACTTTTTATTGGTAAGAGACATTATAGTTATAATAATATAACTAGAGTGAATGATAGAATTGGAATGTTATTGATAGAAGGGATCTGATTTCTTTTGACAAAATACTATAACAAATGTATTTCATTAAAAAAAAATTAAAGAGTGAACACAAAGGGTGTGTTTGGTTGGTTCAATGGAGGTAATGAGAGGGAAGGTACTTTAGGGTCTATTTAATTGAAGAGGGGTAAAGAAGAGGAAATGGGAGTAAAATATATCGTGGGCCAATTTTAGCTCTCGTTGAAATCCTTCTCCCTCTCTCCTCCATTGTCATAATATATTAATAATTCAACCCACATATTATGAAATTTGTAACTATCTAATGTAAAACAACTAGTTTTAAGCTTTTATAAAAATTTGTGGAATTATATACGCAATAAGAATTTTTTTTTTCGATTGAATTAGTGAAATTAATCATTTATATTAAATTATTAAACAGAATTATACAAAATCATTTCACTTATTCGTGTTTAAATGACATATATCAATATTATTAAATTAAATACTATATCTCATATTCAAATCGGTTGTATATGCGAATTTATTTATACGAGCAGTTATAAAGTATTTAATAAGTTTAAAAAGAGATTGAAGTTAAACATCAACAAGGTTTCGTGGTGTAGTTGGTTATCACGTCAGTCTAACACACTGAAGGTCTCCGGTTCGAGTCCGGGCGAAGCCATTTCAAAATTTTTTTGACAGTTGGTTCTTTCTGATTTTACACATGCGGTTATGTATGGTAGTTATTTTGTCGGTGATCCATAAACGCGAGCGAAATGTTTTATTCGTTTTTCTTCACAGTTTCCACTGTGACTGTTAAGTGTCATTTTTCTTCACAGTTTCCACTGTAAGTGTCGGAGATGGAGAGAAGAAGGAGGAGGAAAGAGGATTTAGCATCCGTAATGCGAAATTCATGGTACCATTTGAGGTTATCTGTCCGGCATCCATCTAGGGTTCCAACTTGGGATGCAATTATTCTCACCGCGGCAAGCCCAGAACAAGCCCATCTCTACAATTCTCAGCTCAACCGGGCCAAACGCATGGGCCGGATCGCTCCATCCACTCTCACTCTCGCCGTACCTGACCCTCTCGGCCACCGTATCGGTTCCGGTGCTGCCACTCTCAATGCCCTCCACGTCCTCTCTCTCCATTATGGCAGCAACAGTACAAGTGTGCTTGCCAGAAAGCATGTGCTATTGCTCCATGCTGGCGGTGATTCGAAGAGGGTTCCTTGGGCTAACCCTATGGGAAAAGTGTTTCTACCTCTTCCTTTCTTGGCTTCTGATGAACCAGATGGTCCTGTTCCTCTTCTTTTTGATCACATTCTTGCTATTGCTTCTTGCGCTAGACAAGCTTTTCAAGATCAAGGTACTTACTTACCCTTTCTTCTTCCTCATATATATATGCATTTATTATTCCATTTGTCACCTTTTGTGCGTGTGTATAGGACAAAACAAATTACAAAGTTTAGTGTATGTTTGATTTCACTTTTAGAAGAGACAAATTTGATTACAGAGCTGTAAATTTGACTTTGAATTGTTTGGATGTTAGCGCTATCATTGATTTTGCTTCCGGAATTAATTCTAACTAGACTTTTGAACTTTTGTCTCTACAATTGATTTTAAGCCTTAAATTCATTGATCCACTCACTTTTACATATCCAAAATTTTCTTTTACATGAATGTATCCAAAATATTTGTATTGACGGCGAGTTTGGCAGAATCACGATGGGTTACCATGATTTTAGCAAAAATTATATTTTGGAACTTCTACAAAATCACAGTGCCACCATGATTTCATCAATCTCGATGCCAATCCAACCATGTGCACGTTCGAAATGCGTTTCAATAAAAATAAATTTTTGTCACAGCATAATCCAAACACACATTTAGTGACAGTGACTTATTCATTCACTGACATTACCCATTTTTTAATTCATTCATCTGTGACAGGTGGAATGCTGACTATGACTGGTGATGTTCTTCCATGTTTTGATGCATCTGTTATGACTCTTCCTGAGGACACCTCCTGCATCATCACTGTTCCAATCACCCTTGATGTTGCTTCTAACCATGGAGTAATTGTTGCAGCGGAAACTCACGTACATTCCACTCAAAATTATGCACTCAGTTTAGTGGATAATCTACTACAGAAACCTAGTGTAGATGAGTTGGTTCAAAGCAAGGCAGTTCTAGTTGATGGTAGGACGCTACTTGATACTGGTATAATAGCTGTTAGAGGTAAGGCTTGGTTGGACCTTGTTACACTTGCATGTTCCTCTCAAGAAATGATTTCAGACCTCCTAAGGAATAGAAATGAGGTATTATACGTTTGGTTTTATACTTATAGATACTAAGTTTGTTTGAGTTTGAAGACATAGTTATGAAGTTAATTTGTGTTTCACAAATTTGAGAGGTTGATAATTGTTGAATCAATTGTCAGTTTAAAATAGAACTGTTCATCAGTGTATATGTGTGAGCTCGCATCTACTCTATGTTGTGTGGCATGATCCATTAACAACAGATACTAAAACGCTCTTACATGGGCTGCTTCACTTCCGTTACACAAGTTCCATTCTACCAAACAAATCATAAACTTTTTATTGTTAGAAATTAGCCAAGCACTTTTTCTATATGTTGAGTGCTAATCATATCTTAGTCAAGCCCATTCTGAGTGCTCCCAGTTTTTAGTAAAATATTGTTGTAAAATTTACAAATGCACCGTTACCAAGAGACCTCTATTCATCCGTTTAATTCACAATATTGACTGTTTCTTGATAATATTGACTTAGTCAAGTCCTACTGCAGCTACATGGATTCAGCACCTTGCATGTAATAAAAAGCATGACTATTACTCATGTTGTTAATTTATTCAAATCACTTGTATATTACAATCGCTAGAATATTCAGTCTTACTCTTATGTATACATTTATGATTTATGAAGTCTGCACCTTTTTCTCTACTGAAGCATTTTATGCTCTTTTGACTTTTGGAAAAGTGAAGTTATTTTATCTAATAATAAATGCTTTGTGTTGTCCAGATGAGTTTATATGAAGATTTGGTTGCTGCCTGGGTACCTGCAAAGCATGAGTGGTTGAGAAAGCGCCCTTTGGGCGAAGAACTAGTCAACAAATTGGGAAAGCAGAGGATGTTTAGCTACTGTGCTTGTATGTCAAGCTAACTGCAATCTTATATTTTTGTATCTATGCCAGTCCTCATATCTATCTGTAACAAAATTGATTATTTCATTTTTTTTTTCCTTCACAGATGATTTGTTGTTCTTGCATTTTGGGACCTCAAATGAAGTTTTAGATCACCTCAGCGGTGTTGGTTCAGAACTGGTTGGTAGAAGACACCTGTGTTCTATTCCCGCAACCACCGCATCTGACATTACAGCATCTGCTATTATTCTTTCCAGTAAAATTGCACCTGGCGTCTCAATAGGAGAAGATTCTCTCATATATGATTCATCTATTTCCAGTGGAATACATGTTGGCTCATTGTGTATAGTGGTTGGAGCCAACATTTCTCATGATTATATATGCGATGAAAATTCAATGAAGTTTATGCTTCCAGATCGCCATTGTCTTTGGGAGGTTCCCTTGGTTGGAAGGAGCGAGCGAGTCCTAGTATATTGTGGCCTTCATGATAACCCCAAAAGTTCACTTTCTGAAGACGGTACATTTTGCGGGAAACCCTGGAAGAAAGTTTTACTTGATTTAGGTATTCAAGAAAGTGACTTGTGGGGTTCCTCAGGCACTGATGGAAAGTGTTTATGGAATTCAAAAATATTCCCCATACTTCCTTATGCTCAAATGCTTAAGGTTGCAATGTGGTTGATGGGCTTGGTTAAACAAAACACTGAAGACGTACTTTCTTTGTGGAGATCTTCTCAGCGCATCAGTCTTGAAGAATTGCATAGATCAATTGATTTCTCAACAATGTGCATAAGTTCTAGTAATCATCAAGCTGATCTAGCAGCGGGAATTGCGAAAGCTTGTGTTAGCTATGGCATGCTGGGACGCAATTTGTCTCAACTATGTGCAGAAATTCTTAATAAAGAGGGTTCTGGAGTTGAAATATGCAAGGATCTCCTAGCTATGTGTCCAAAAGATCAGGAGCAAAACACTAATATACTTCCTAAGAGCCGGGCATACCAGGTGCAAGTGGATCTTCTTCGAGCTTGCAATGATGAAAGCACAGCATGTGAGATGGAGCACAAAGTTTGGGATGCTGTGGCTGATGAAACTGCTTCAGCAGTAAGATATGGATTTAAAGGTGCATGCTTTGATTTGATCAACACTTTTCCCTCCTTATCCTTAATGCAGCTCACCCGGTTAAAATCCGTTGTTTTTATTTCCGTACTTTGAGCAAGTCTACAGATAACTGGTTCGTCTTACAAACAAACCTTTGTTTTTTCAAGTTTCAGTTGCCACCATTGTTTTCTAGGATTGTTAACTTGATTATCTTATTTGTTTTCATTTCAGTTTACACGTCCATAACCTCTCTAGGCATGTTGGGTGGTTGCTAGTTAGACTTTCCTGATATGACTGTGTAATTCATGCAAAGTTTTCTATCCAATTTTCATTTAAAAAATAGAAATCAATTGGATAGTATACCACTTACTCTCTTAAGATGCTTCTGTCGTTTCTTAAAACAAGTGTTTGCTATAGTAAAATAAAACCTACAGTAGAACTCATATACTACCACTCTTTTGGTGTCAAATCAAATGGCCCTAAATTGCATTAATTGTAAATATCATATTTTCTATTTATGTATATGGATAAATAGACAAAAACTGCATTTTAATTCATGTAAAAAAATAGCAAAAGTGATTTTCTGAAGCTGAACTTACCCTCATCCTGCAGAACATTTGTCAGAGTCTCCTGGTAGCCTCTCTTGTGACGAAAACCAGATTAACAACCATCATAATGGCTGCATCCGTCTGCCTTTCCATCCTAAAAAGGTAAAAGTAGAATTACCAGTGCGAGTAGATTTTGTTGGTGGTTGGAGCGACACCCCTCCATGGAGCATCGAGTGTGCTGGATGTGTTCTGAATATGGCAATAAGCTTAGAAGGTTCTCTTCCTCTTGGCACCATCATTGAGACCACTAAAACAACAGGAGTATTAATTAGTGACGACACACACGACCAGTTATATATTGAGGATTATACATGTATATGTGCACCATTTGATGTAGATGATCCATTTAGGTTGGTGAAATGTGCATTACTTGTTACTGGCATTATTCACGATAACATCCTTGTTGATATGGGAATGCACATCAAAACATGGGCCAATGTTCCGCGTGGTAGCGGACTGGGTACTTCTAGTATTTTAGCCGCTGCAGTAGTGAAAGGGCTTCTCCAGATAGTTGATGGGGATGACAGCATTGAAAATGTTGCTAGACTTGTTTTGGTGTTAGAACAACTCATGGGTACAGGAGGTGGATGGCAAGACCAAATTGGTGGTTTATACCCAGGGATTAAATGTACGTCAAGCTTTCCTGGAATTCCATTGCGGCTTCAAGTCGTCCCCTTGTTGGCTTCACCTCAGTTGATTTCTGAGTTACAACAACGTCTTCTAGTGGTTTTTACTGGTCAAGTAAGTATTTGTTTATTTATATATAATAAAATGTATTTTTTGTGTTCCTGCTGCATATAGAAATATACATTGAAGAGACCTTTGAAGATATTTAGTTTCTTATGTTCTGGATAAAAAAAACAAAGACAGGAATCAAAGCAGCAGTGAAGTATTGGCCTAGTAACATATTTATAATTACCAGTGACAATATTTTGTATATTGAATGGTTTTGTAGGTTCGACTTGCAAAGAAGGTCCTACAGAAGGTGGTAATTAGATATCTTCAGCGGGATAACCTTCTTGTATCCAGTATCAAGCGCCTTGTGGAGCTGGCAAAGATTGGGAGAGAAGCTTTGATGAACTGTGACATTGATGAACTCGGCGAGATAATGTTGGAAGCTTGGAGATTGCATCAGGAACTTGACCCTTACTGCAGTAATGATTTTGTTGACAGATTATTTTCTTTTGCTAGGCCTTACTGCTGTGGTTACAAACTGGTTGGAGCTGGCGGCGGCGGCTTTGCTCTCTTAATTGCCAAAGACACACAGCGTGCTAAGGAACTCAGACAGAGACTAGAAGAAGAGAAACATTTTGAAGTGAAAATCTATGATTGGCAAATATCTCTATAGTACTTTATAAAAATTTATTTCTATGGTATGATATGAATAGAATTCCAATTTGTTGTAAAAATTGCTGTACTGCTGATAGAATTCTTTTACTATTCTTTATTTGTATATTTTACCCTATCTTGCTATCCTGAGAGGGTGAATATACTAAACTATAATAATCACTTACAATATGCAATTGAGATACAAATTGGTATTTCAGAAGGTTAGGCACTACATTCTATACTTTAGAGAGAGATAATATATCTGTAAAATAAATGTTCAGCAAAAGTTATTGAAAATAAAAACATATGGATAAATAATTAAATTAAAATTATACCACGATTAGGATACGACCTGGGGCATTTGATGGAGGAGACCACTCTCTTAGTAGCAAATAACAAATTAGTGGGCCGAGGTAATCAATATGTGGCTAAATTTAATTTACTTTTTTAGGGAAACAATGAAAAAAACTACAACATACTAAATGGATAAATGATGAGATAAGTAATTTGTTTATCAAAATTAAATGTCGCAGAATTTTTCGTGTGTTTAGTTTTTCACAATTTTTATTTCAAACATATATTTTTTTTTTCTTAACCATCGAAGATTTAAACTTATCATTCTAAACAATTCATTTTATTAACCACTTAACTTCACTTATTACTTAGTTAAATGTTTATTATTATACAAATAATAATAACAATTTCACGTTTAGATTAATCAATTCAGATCCTATTGAAAGTATGGAAAAAAAACTCTCAAAAAAAATTATTAACGTTTTATTTTAGTATAATATCATCAACAACAATGAATTCAATTCAACTCAATTACATTATGACTGACTTTTTGGATCCATTTCCTTATATTTCAAATAATTAAAAACAAGCTGATATAGTGACAAAAAAAGCCCAAACCACATCTTTTTGGATCCATTTGACACATAAATGTATTATTTTTTCAAGAAAAAAACAAATATAATTCTGACATAAAAAAAGGTAATTTTGAAGTAAAAAGATAAAAAATAAAATATTGTCAAATAAAATTATGAGAACAATTGTGAGATAAAAATGCAGTGCATAAATATTTCCAAATAATCACAATTTATAAAAGTTTAAAAAGAAAATTCATGAGAACATTCGTCAATGTAACAAAACATGTCAATGTAACACAACAATAAAAAAATTATTTATGGTAAAAGTAAAACTATTATTTTTAATTTCAATATGTGTCTGAAATAAATATTACTAAACACATCTTCACAAAAGAACTTGAGTGATTCAATGATACAATCTAATATATCCGATTAACCAAACAAATTCTACTACTGCCCTAAATAATATTTGTATTAGATAAAAAAACTCACACCAAGTTTTACATTAAATTAGTTAGAGAGTTGTTTCACTTCCAAATGTAAATAACAAAATCAAATTTTAAAAATAAAGTTCATTTAAAATCACGCTATCAACCACTTAAATACACAAAGTTTCTTCAAGAGAAAAGAAAATAATTTTACCTTAATTACATGGACATAAATGTGATCATAGACCATAGCTAAGGATAGCGACTCTGTATAACCGTGCATTTATGATTAGATTGATTAAGAGTAGAAATGAAAAAGAGATAAACGGGTGATAAAACTATACAAAGAGAAAAGGTTGTTGGAACATTAATTCTGTGTATTATTTGATATATATATAAAAAATAAAAAATAGAAACCAAAAAGATGTATACTTCTTTTACTCAAATGGGCCTAAATAATAATACTACTCCTACCTCTTAAACCCTCAAACCCTAATTTCGCATTTCATTTGCGTCATACCGGAGCACCCTTCAGTTTTCCGACGTCTCCGATCTCATTCCCTTCCTGGTAACATGACCGCTTTATTTTGATCATAGTTTCATTTCATTTGATTATTATATTCTGATTTTGTTTTATGAATATCCTTCATTATATATCTTGATTTTCCTTCTTTTATAATTGTTTGATATGTAGTGTGAAAAATGTCGATCGGAGAGTCTGCTTCCTCATAAGCCCTTCTCATCCTTGAAGATGATTAAATCCTCGCAACTGTATGCTTCGTTATTACCTTAAGTTTCTGTTAATTCACAGCTTTCGAAAGTTCCAAATTATTTATGTTTATTAACCTTAGTATATTATGAACAGGTTGCAGTTGAATTGAATTAAACTCGGTGGTATATTTGTTAGTAGGAAGATGGAGTTTTGCCCAATGTGTGGGACCATGTTACAGATTGAACTACCGCGTCATGATATTCCCTCAAGATTTTTTTGTCATACTTGCCCTTATGTTTGCCCCATCCAACCAGGGGTACTCTACGCTGCATTCCCTTCTCTTCTTTTTTTCTTTCCTAATTTCTAATTATAATAATACCAACCACCGTAATCCCATTTCATTTTTCTTAATCATATCTTTTTATTTTACAGGTTAAGATTAAGAGTAAACAATTACTGGTGAAAAAAGGAATTGACCCTATTATCTCCCATGATGACATGAAGAATGCACCCACTGCCGAAGGTACTTCTTTTATTTTCTTATCTGTCAAATTGTAATATGATGATTTCTCTTAACTGGTTGTACTAGTTTACTGTTCATTATTATCTGTTTTTACTTATTAAGTGATTGATCTCTGAAGATAGATTTGTCTGAATTTACCCTATTCTCTTATTTTATTTGACCAAGGACCTTCTTCTGAGTTGAATTTAATTGAATGTGATCTAAACCAAAGGGATAAATAGAATGAGCACTTATCATATTGTTTTCATATAAGCTATTTGTTGTTTTCATAAATATTAATTCTGGAAATCTTGTGGAAATAAGTCAAAAACAGTTTATGGACATGTCACAATAAGTTATTCTCATAAGCTCTATCAAACAATATTACAAATATCTATACCACTAGATAACTTATAATTCTAATAAGTCAATTCGAACAAAGCCTTAGTGTAAGCTTGTTTATTTCTTTTGCCACACACTTGAAGATGTGTGGTCACCCTGTATTATTTGAAGGTTTAAGAGTCCAAATGTGAACCGCAATCTTAGCATGTATATGTTACCTGATGTAGCATATTTCCAGCTGCCAATACATGTCGAATTTGAGTGGTTTGGTTTTAAGGATGATGTGTCTCAGTGCTAGGATTTCTTTGGAAACTTGGGTATAGTAACCTAATTTTGAGCTTTAAGAAGTAGGGAAGTAGAAACCATGGTGTGGTTCAGTTGAAACTATGGTCTGGTTTGGTCTGTGTGAATTTGCAGTTTAGTTTTGATTATCCACACCTAAGTTTTTCTTGCTGGTCATCACGAGATTCCATTATGCTTTTCTCTTACATGATGCTTTTTGTGGGTGGCTGGGGGTGTTAGTTGGTTCAAAGATTGGGGACGTTTTTTTGAGGATAAATGTGTCTTCTTTGGCCTCATTGGAATGTATAATTGAATTGATTGCTTGGTTGTGAAATAGTAATGAAATCGAGACCAGATGAATTGATTGCTTTGTAATACTGTTTTTGTTAAGAGAGATTGAGTAACTATGTAATCTTTGGTATATTTTTATTCATTGTTTCCATTTTTCCTTTTTTTTTTTTGTAGTGCCATGCCCAAATTGCCGCCATGATAAAGCTGCTTATATGGAAATTCAGACTCGATCGGCTGATGAACCGGCAACTATATTTTACGCATGCTTGAATGAAAAGTGTAAACATCGATGGAATGATTGACATACGTAATACATTTTTTATTTTTGTATCATGGGATGATGATGTAGAAGCTTTCATGCCATTTGTGATTGGAATTATGTGACAGATAGGAGGGTTTTCTAATGTTTCATTTTACTCTTTGGTTATGATTACAAAAAGACTTATTCTTTTATTTTCTTAACATGGACAAATTTGTTTTAAGCATGGGTTAAGTGAGATGGTAATTAAAGTTAAAACTTTGTGCATTCGATATTAAACATCTAAACTTGTTCATTGCCATGACTTCTTAGTTGCTATCGTTAGTCTAGAGCCTTTTCTGGACACATAGTGACACGTGTGTTTGAATTTGTGGTATTAATTTGTCTCTTGTTAAACATGTTTTTAGCAAAGTTTAAATTGTTAAGTTACTTTTTGATTCTTTTTTTACCTCTAAACCTCAATAAAAATTAGTTTTTATATGAAGTTACATCAAAAATATTTTAAAATGTAAAATTGTTTAAGTGTATTTTTGGATAAATATTTTGTAATTGTAATTTTGCATGAACTTGATATAAAGTTTATTTGTTTAAATTGAATTTAAAGTTAAATGACCCATACATTTTATTCTAAAAGTTCGATAAAATTTGGTGAGTATTTGTTTCATTTCATATTAGTTTCTCTAATATTTAGTCAAATTTCCTAAAAAAAATATATTTAGTCAAATAAAAAATAAAATGAATTCTGAAAAAACAAGTTACCTTCTTTTATTTTGCAAGCATTTTTGCTTTTTAATTTTTTTAATGCAATCATTTTTGCTTTGTTTACTAGTTAATTACTTTTCACAATTAGTGTGTTAAAATATGAGCTAAATCAATTTTTAATTGAATTTTAATGAAATTAAATTTATATTATTAAGCTAATTTCTAATTATTTGTGTAAGATTTTCGCTCAAACTAGCACTAGGGTGGGTGTGAGTGAGAGTGATTTGTGATCATCAATTTTTAACATTTTTCTTTAAAAATAATCTTATCATCCTTATATCATAGTTTCTTTACAAAAGTGATGACTTTTGTTTGTTGAAAAAAAGTGATGACTTGAAGAAGAAGGGTGCAATAATAATAATAATGGATAAAAAGAGAGAGAAAGGGTATCACTTGTCAACGAGGCAAAGAATCCGAGGCTCCATGCATGGGGCATGGCTCGGTTTGCCACGCAAGCAAGAGTATATAATTTTATAAATCATATATAGAATGCATAGATAAAAAGTATATATGATTGTTAACATCGTGATTTGATCCACTAACAAATCTAGGTGGAGCGGTTGAACAAATTTGGGTCACGTAACTAACCATTAATTGACACACACATTCAAATACCGGTGAAAAATAGAGTCTTAATAAGTTAGAATTGGGCTTAAAAAGAACTAGAATCTTGTAAAAAAATATTTAAATTAGAATTGATTTGTGATTAAATTTGAAGGGAACGAATGAATAAATAGAAAAAATGGTAGTAATACGCATATGGATGAATTATAATGTGGGTAGGGCCGGTTCCAATATAGTATGAAATGAAAAGTCGCACCCTCTGAGGGCATGTTGTATTAGAAGCGGTGGTGTGGAGTGTGGAGTGAAGAGTGTGTGTGTGTTGAAGAAAGCTGATTCGAAATCAGAAAGAGAAGAGAAGATATGGGTTTGATTTCGAACAGAGTGGAGAGACATGATATCAAACCTGGCGACCATCTCTACACTTACAGAGCTGTTTTCACTTACTCTCATCACGGTCTCTCTCTCTCTCTCTCTCTCTCTCTCTCTCTCTCTCTCTGCATTTTATTTTATCTTTTATTTTTAATTAATCAATCTAGCATTCTTCTCTCTATTTGCTACTATCTCCTTCGCGCAATTGAGATCAAACAACTACTCTTCACTAATCATTTGAATGAATCTGAGTGATTCAAATCAAAATCAATTCTTTTGGGACTCAACATTTTTCATCATTTCAAAACGCCCTATTACTCCGTTAATGGCTATCATTGTGTTATTAGGGTATATAAATCTTACTCTCATCGATTTAATTGTCAACTTCTTTATGTTTAAATGTGGATCTTTGTCTATTATTCGGAATTTGTGCGATCCATGCCTTCATAACTTTACTAGACTCTTCTCTTTGATTTTTGCTCACATATTCTTCTTATGTTGTATCACCCTTTTCTGCAAACGTTTTCCACACTTATTCGGCTTCGCATACCCAAAATTCAAGTCATCTAACTTTATTTTTAATGATTTTGGAAAATCTTGTATGTTGTTGAATCAAGCTTGTAGCTAAGTTGGATTGAATCTGATACCATGCAGGCATTTTTGTTGGAGGGAGCAAGGTTGTACATTTCAGATCCGAGAGAAACTTTAAGTCAATCACCGAGACATCTTCCAACTTGGATGACGATTCAACATCAACACCATGTCCAACATTTCCTGATTGTGGATTCAGGCAGCCAAACAGTGGAGTAGTTCTTTCTTGCTTAGATTGCTTCCTTCGAAACGGTTCTCTTTACTGTTTTGAATACGGCGTTTCACCCACTGTTTTTCTCACCAGAATAAGGGGTGGCACATGCACTACTGCATTACATGACCCGCCTGAGACCGTTATCCATCGAGCAATGTATCTTCTTCAAAATGGTTTTGGTAACTACGACGTTTTTCAGAACAACTGTGAGGATTTTGCTATGTACTGCAAAACTGGTCTTTTGATTGTAGACAAACAAGGGGTTGGAAGAAGTGGTCAAGCTTCTTCTGTTATTGGTGCTCCATTGGCTGCAATGCTTTCTTCTCCCCTCAAGTTGTTAATGCCAAGTCCTGTTGGTGTTGCTACAGTAACCGCAGGAATGTACTGCATGAGTAGATATGCAACTGATATTGGTGTCAGAAGTGATGTGATCAAGGTAGGAGTAGAAGACTTGGCTGTGAACTTGGGATGGACTTGTTCTGATGAGGAGCTAGTTGAACTTGAAGATGAAACTTCAGACAAACAGATTATTACCACATGATTTAGCTAAAGATAATCACCCTTGTGGCTTTGTGCAAATGAAAACTTATGCAGGTGTTGATGTGTTATTCTAAGTTGTTACACTAGTAAGTTAATTTGGTAGCAGATATGATCTTCATTTTACATCTGCTGTTCTACTATTACTATATAACACTTTTTTCTTTTTATTTTTCCCTGTATCCCTTAAAATAATAATCGGTGTCTAGTTACCCAGGTTGTGCATGGAAGTTGTAACTAATAATGATGTTTTATGATAAGATCAAATTAATTGGTTCTCTTGGATGGTAGAGGCATTTTTTTGGTGTGATCCGTTTAATAAGATATTACCTACGAATGAAAATCTTGTTAAGCATGGGATGCTGCTATCAAGATTTAATTTATGTGTAAGTAGATGTGGTTTGGAGAAAACTAAAAATCTGTTCCTTGAATGTTCACTAATTTGATTTATGTACTTTTTTCTTATCAGGAGTACACCTTAAGTCCTGATCGAGAAACAAACTAGTTATTGGTTTCAGGGAAATAACAACACTTGTAACAAATCACTTAAATATATTAGTTTCAAATTCTGTTAGCAATGTGGAAAGAACAATATTATAGTTTTCAAATATATTCAGTCCGTGTACCCTAAGAAGAAGAAAATGGGATAGGAAGAAATTAAAAGCAAAACATCTGTACAAAAGTTGTTTAATTTGTCTGCCAATTGAACTTTTTGGAAGTGAAAAATACAACAGATCATGACACAATAAAACATTGTTGCAATGTGAATGCATTGACTTTTGTGGTGAATGAAATGATTTCCACTTGACCCAAGGGAATTGTTTAAGGGTCCCACTAAAATACAGAAACAATGCATGCTCCCAAAAATTACTCGTCTAATTCTAGTTCTTTAGTGTTTGCATATTATATACACTACTAGTAATTATTAAATAAATGCAGTGTGGATGATGACACAGGAAAACATCACAAGTCCTAAGATTAAAATTAAAATAAGCTCAAAGTGGATGATCATATTGTACTATTTGGTTGGGGCAGGTAATCCAGTTTTCAAGATTTGCATAATTTTGTTAAATAATTTACAAGTGTGTGATAATGATCAGCCAAAACATGCCCTTGTAGGAAATTCACCTTTTTCCAGTTTTCTTTTCCTATTATTATTATTTCTTCCTAATAATTCCATCAAGTGCTTTCATTGTTGGAAGAGTCTTGATGTGATAATTTAGATAAACATCCATAATTACATATATATAAAAGCTGGCAACTCCACTAATTTTTGTACAGGCCCAGACTATAATAGAAAATGTAATAGGAAATAAAGTGCACAAAGCACTCGACCAAATCTTTGAAAGGATACATCAATAAATCAAAGTTGATCCATCTACTTCCGATGGAATACTTTTTTTAATACAAGTTGCAAACTCAGTTTAAATTAAGCATCCCCTATATTCACCTCTTCTTCTACCTCTAATTTATAACAAAAAGTAAGACTGAATCATCTATTTATTATGGTCAATTTACAATTTAGTCTTTTCATTTTCAATCTCTAAATTTGTAAAATTACACAATTATAGTGTCAAAATGTGTTATATATGTATGTTTGGCAACTTAGGGGACTTGGGTTTTAACCTATTTATAAAATTTGTATACACATAAAAACTATATATACTTCGTCATCATCTCAAAGTTCGGACCACATGTACTAGTGAATCACTTCACACACAATATAAAACCTTGATTATTAGTTTTAAATTAGAAAGTTCAAATTTCACACGCACTAAAACAATTTCGACCGTTGATTATGATAGGAAGGAAAATGAATTTCAGCAAAACAAAGAAATAATTAAACAACCAAGATGAGTTCATGTAATTAAAATCCTCACATTGCTCTAATAGCAGCAAATGTAGCATGCAAAACAATGTATCCTATTGTTAGTTGTGATTCTTGTGAACAACTGCAAACAAATCATATCAATGATCCATGCATGTGAAACAAATCATTTCTTTCTTTATAATTACAATTACCATGATGAGCCTTCACCTATGACTCCATTCCAATTATATCCGGTTGAGTTTCCTTGTTCTTTGTCATGTTCCACTTCAACATGATGAGTTGTAGAAATTTGGTTCATATCTCCAAAAGGAAACAAAAGTGTCCCAACATTCTGTTGAACTTGGACTTCATATGAATTAGAATATCTGTTTTCAAGTGAAAATCCAAGATTAGTTGGTTTAACTTCCTGATCAGATGCATCTGAACTTGACATCATCATCATCAAGGAATTATTAGGAACATAATTAGTAGCTGAATTATTGATCAAACCACTAGTAGAAGAAAACATGCTTGCAGGATACTTGTCCATAGATGGAAAAGCCAAATTAAGATCATGGCCTTTAATAATATTATTTTGTGATGATGATGATGATGATATGAGCTTGTTGTTCTTTCTGGAACTACCTCCAACAGGAATGTTTCTGAGTGAACCACCTTGTGTCCAATACCTTTTGCAAGTTTTGCACAAGTATCTTGGTTGTGTGAGGCTATAGTTGTTGTAATAACAGAACTTGGTGTTGCTTGATTTGCACCTTGGACAATTCAATTGCTCTTCTACTCTTGTTTTCTTCTCTGACATTCTGCATGAATTCAGATCATTTATCCCTTCCATGCTGAGATAAAAACAGATCACAGGCTATAATATTAACTAATATTATACATAATGTTTATATATGTCATAGACAAGTATTAGCATCATTTACATAAACAAATTCAGAAATTGTAAGACAAAAGAAGGATGAGTTGAGAAATGACCTTGTAATGTTTAGTTTGTCTTCAGCTGTTGTTTGTTGATGTAAGATATAATGTTTTAGTTGGTTTGTTCGCTTACTTTATAAAGAATATAAATACTAAGGAAAAACAGATAATTTTTTAATAACAAGTGT
Organism: Cicer pinnatifidum; assembly: GCA_037974775.1. NCBI lineage: Eukaryota > Viridiplantae > Streptophyta > Magnoliopsida > Fabales > Fabaceae > Cicer > Cicer pinnatifidum. Next base: position 61,402,692 of record JBBPBR010000006.1, on the reverse strand, counting down.
GTCCGTTTTGACTATAGTTACTTGCCATTCCTTTCATTAATGTTGTTTTCGGACTTTCTTTTTCAATTTTTAATTAATGAGAATAAATTGCCATTTTTTAAGTACTCTAATTTATTTAAGAGATTAGCGTCTCTTTGTAGATACACTTCTATATACAACGATTAAGTGTCGAATTCGAACTTTTAATTATATGTTTAAGAAATTTAATTATTTATCAATTATAATATACTATATTGGTATTTTTAATTAGAAAAATAGTAACGAATGTCCTTTAGATATTTGTTAAAACTCTAAATATAGTAACATATTAAAATTTGTGTATTTTACACTAAAAAATTTGAATTTTCAACTAAAAACTATTTTTTTATTTATTTAAAATAAATGCCTCTGCCATTTTAATCATTGTTCCGTAAATGCGCTTTTCCTTTTATATTAAATTGATTGATTTCTTAGGCTTATCTTTTTGCTATGCTTTTTGCTTCATGTGGTGGTAAAAGTAATAGTATTTAGTATAGGGATCAATATTTTAAAATCCAACTAAGATACTCAACTAGTGATTCCAATTAAAGTATTAGTTTACAATTTAATGATTCTACCGTAATTGAATAAAATTCATTTTAGTAAAAAATTGTTCCATTTTATATTTAATTTTACCATCTCAATGAAGCATTAGTGTTGTTCCTCCTACACTCATAACTATTGCTTACTCTCTCTTTTTTCGAATTCACACAATGTATCTTTCCTAATCATTAACGAATGATAATTTTATAAAACGTAACTATTTAAAATTATCTATATTTCTTTTTAATTTATTT
>JBBPBR010000006.1:61377132-61401306 GCA_037974775.1 Cicer pinnatifidum | reverse complement strand
AAAAAACATTGATAAAAACTTACTCAATTTTGAATTTTCAATTAAATTTTACAAATGTTGAGATTTTAATTAGAAAAAAATTTAGTTTGTGGAGGTATTGAAGTGTAACGTGTAAAGAGTATAATTTTATACTTTTTTCCGTTCAGAAATAAACTTTTAAAAAATCCAAATGTTTTCAAGTTAGGAATTTTATTTTATACACCACAAGTAAAAATTTAATTAAAAAAATTAATATATAAAGAAAAAAAATTTCTAATTTTCTTTTCTTTTTATTTTAATAAAATGTGGGATAAAAATATTTTTTAAAATTTTAATAAAAAAAATACAGCTATTATTAAATCAGACTTGTTTTATATTGAAAGTAAGACTTTGTTCTAAAAAAAGTGGGGGAATAAATATTCTTTCAAGCCCCCAACCCAGCATCTGAGATGAGGGGTTGTTAGTTAGTTAGCCCACGTATTGAATAATTGACCTTAAAAAAAAGAGTACTTTCAGCACCCCCCTTCTTTCCCACAATAATCCACCCTTTTTCCCCAGAAAAACCCTACCTCCCCCATCTCTCGAATTCTCTAGAACACCCATTTCCTCTTCTTTCTATTCTTCCACAATATTTACGTGCTAATCAAGACATTTCAAATTCGTCCTTAAATTTAAAACAAACAACTAAATATTCAAGTTTCCTTTCCATTCTATTCTTCAATCTTATTTCGAACTCGTCACTTTCGTTGTTCAAGGTTTTCAAATTATGGTAAGCAATTCATCATTATTCTTCAAATCACATTCTCTTACTTCTATATTTTTTTTTTTTTATTTAACTAGGAAATCATCCTTAAGCTCGTAGTTTCCATTTGTCGTGTCTGTAATCTCACCCAAAAAAAACCTATGTTTTCCTCTTCCCTTTTAAGTTTTTTTTTTATTCCAACGAACTTATTTTTCTTCATACTTATATTTTTCTCACTATTTGATATCCATCTATCTTTCTATGTCTAACGTTTTTACGCTCGATCTCTTTGTTTATGTTATATAACTTGTTCACTGTATTGAAATTTTTTTCAGTTTTGTTTGGGGCTCTAGGATCGTAGAGGGTTTGGGAATGAAATTTTGCATTGATATGTTGAAATAATTATTGTTTTGATAAGCACAATTTGACATCATTATTGTCTCAATGAGCATAATTTGGGTTTTAGGAGCATAATTTGGGTGTTAGGGTCTATTTGGATTGGCTTATTTGACCTTATCCACCGGATTTAACACTTATCAAACCCTCTTAGAGTTTGTGGAAACATGTCCATCAGCTGTTTTCTGCTTATTTCTGTAAACTCCCTATGATAGCTTATGCAAATAGCTTATAACTTTTAGAAAAATTGATTGACTTTATTTTATATTTTGTTATAGAAATAGCTTATACATAAGCATTTATATGATAAGTGTTTGTTCTATAAGTGCTTAATTAAATAGTTTGTCTAAACATGGCCCTAGTTTTCCTTACCTTAGGCCCCTTCTTATTATACCAAGACCATTGAAGGGTGGCCTGTTGATAGAGCTTTTAAAAATTTGTTTACTTTGAAAATTGTCTTTCTTTTGGTGGAACTGAAATTGACATTTGGAACAGACTACACCTTTAATAGCAGGGGTTGCTGTGGCTGCTGCAGCATATGCCGGTAGATATGGTATCCTAGCTTGGCAAGCATTCAAGGCTAGACCACCTACATTGCGTAGATTTTATGAAGGTGGTTTCCAGGCTACTATGACTAGGAGGGAAGCGGCTCTCATACTGGGTGTTAGGTACTGATTGTGTGAAACTTATTACAACAATAACATTGGGAAAAAAATCACATAAGATATTAATTTTTGTTAATGATAGTCGGTATCAGAGTTTGTCACCTTTTCTTTTGGATATAATTCATTAATTAAGTTAATGCTTAAAAATGTTTTAAATCCCTGCAATTATTGTAGTCCCAGCAATGTTTTTGTTATGTTTTGAGTCTCACATTTCCTAACTTATCGTGTTAGTTCTTCTATTAACTAGGGTTAGTCTCTTGCCGATGTGGCATATGGAGTGCTATTGTGTTGTGTGTTCTTCCTCCAGACTTTACATTTCATATTCCCATTATTTGTTCATGTCACATGTCTGATTTTTTCTGTTTTATTAGCTGGCTACTTGGTGATTGCGAGTTTGTATTTTGACTTCTGATTATTAATCACAAATGTTGGAGTATATCTTAAGTTTTTGGTTTTTTTTCTTACATTATTTTTTAGCATTTATATGTATGGTACATAAAATTATTTATTGTGTTTATCTATATTCTTCAGCATAGTTGTCATCCTGCTGTCATGCTGTAACATTTTTGGCTTAGCTGCTCCACACTTTATGGCGTTAATTTTATTGGTTTCATCATTGCTCATACCTTTGGACTGATTCAGATTGTTGAGAAATTAAGAAAATAATTAATGACTTAGAACTAATTCTTGTCCATGGATGTTGCTATTCCTTCCTCTTTAGTTTGCTTGAATTGTGAATCATGCGATTGGACTTTGAGACTACTCTGCTTCTGTTGCAAGTTGCAACTTGTGATTTTTGAAGTGTATCTATCCTGGTCCAGTTCTTTGTTCAATTGAAAAGAAGAGCAGAGTTATTTATGTGATTTAACTTTTATGTACATTGCCGGTTTTCCATATTTTGTTTTCCATCTTTCTAGCTACCATGTGATTCAGATAGCTTCTGTAATCTTTAGGATGTAGTTCTGTACTGTCTACTCCATGTATTGAATACTGATTTCAATGTAGCCAACCCTACTTAGTGAGATAAGACTTGATATGACTATATGTTACATGACAGAACATCACAGCCTTGTTTGATCAATGTAGCTGACCCTACTTAGTGAGATAAGACTTGGTTTTTGTTGTTGTAGTATATGCAGTCTCTATGAATAAAACCAATCACGATTTATGAATTTATTTTTTCGTATTCCTAAAATTTATTTCTTTTTCTTCCTCTGGAATGGTAAATGGCATCTACTTTTTAGACATACGTGGAGGGTGCTGAATCCTTTATCTCCCTCCCTAAATATGTGCATGAGCCAAAATTCAGGAATATGCACATATTAACTGCATAATTAGACTGCTTAAAATTATGAGGATAATTTCAATCACTTCATTCAAATTTTAGACTGCTAATTGCTCGCAGCATAAAAGGCATTATGAGCTGAAGTGTGTCTTACTTTGTATTTTTGCTCGTATGTCTATGTCTGTATTTTTACTCGATTGTCTTCTAATGAAATTTTATTGGATATTATTGAATTTCGTTCCTAATCACACTCTTGACGATTTTTTTAACATGAACTTTTTTTAACATAAACTTTTTTTACTATGGCAGACCGCACACTCCAACAGATAAGATTAAAGAAGCACATAGGAGAGTGATGGTTGCAAACCATCCAGATGCTGGTGGCAGCCATTATCTTGCTTCCAAAATCAATGAAGCAAAAGATATGTTGCTTGGAAAGACCAAGGGTAATGGGTCAGCATTTTGAAGCCGTATAACCATTCTGCCAATTATCCAAACATTTCAGACTTAAGAAGTTGTGCTTGATTTAATGTCAGATTATAAATTTTGTGGTCACCCTCCAATTATTTTATTAGACCCAATAATATAGCAAGAAAGATGAATGAATATACCTATATGTTTGTCTGAGATTATAAAACTATTGTAACCTGACTTGCGTCATAATCAATAGGTGCTCTTATTTTCCCCCTAGTTTAATTTTATGCCACTTTAGCCTACTTGTATTTTGACATTGAATGTGATCGGCTGTAAACTCAAGTTACTAATAATGCAAGTTACTTTTTGTTTTTGCTTGCCGAAAGGAAAGTGCACTGTTTAGCAGGGCTTAAAATGTTTCTTTCACCTAAAGTAATGGAAATATTAATCTACTGTCAGTAGTATCATTTGTAGGTTAAACTTTGGAAGAAACCTATCCACTTTTTCCCCTTTTTAAATATACTAGAGTTTATTAGTTGTGGCATTAAGCTCCCATCCTAACATGCAATGAAATCCCAAGGGGAAAAGGTATAGTATTGAAAAGGAAAGAAAAATATTACAAGTGGAACCAAAAACAATCAGACAGGGTTTAGAATATACAATATGCTATAGGAAATTTGACTGAGTCAGAAATAGAATAACCCCTGCTGGCTTTCAATTAATCAATTTAAAATTCAACAACCAACAAAATTGCCGTGATCCATGAGTTAAGTGTATTATTTTATTTTAAAGAGTTGGTATGAGCTATCTTATGGGCATTTAAAAGGAGAACAAAGTTGAATTAGTGAAGTTGATATGAGGTAGAGAGCCTTCTCATCATATATATAAGCCTGCTTGAATTTGAGTTTCTTATATCTTGTAATAAAGATGGGAAGAGCTCCTTGTTGTTCAAAAGTTGGATTGCATAGAGGTCCATGGACTCCTCGTGAAGATGCATTGCTCACCAAGTATATTCAAGCTCATGGAGAAGGCCAGTGGAGATCACTTCCAAAAAGAGCCGGTAAATTTCTGTTTACTTTAAGATTTTTTTTTTCTTTCCATTTTCTAAAATGTGTTAGTTTTATTTGTCAATAAAAATAAAAAGTTCTTCAAATGAACAATTATTTGTATTTTCACGAACAATGTAAATATCAAAAGAATTTTTTCTGATTTATTTCATAAATACATTATCCTTGCATAATATTTTAGCTTCTCTCTGTTACAATAATTCACTTTAAAAAATGTTTTCATAAAGTAATATAAATATGTGCTTAGTTTGTTTATTCCTTCGTTGTCTTTTCTTTTAAGTTGTTTTCAATTACATTACATAACAATATGATTTCGTGATGGTTGATGCAGGGCTTCTTAGATGTGGAAAAAGTTGCAGACTGAGATGGATGAACTATTTGAGACCAAATATAAAGAGAGGAAACATAACACCAGATGAAGAGGACCTTATTATAAGAATGCATTCACTTCTTGGAAATAGATGGTCCCTTATAGCGGGAAGATTACCGGGACGAACAGATAATGAGATTAAGAATTATTGGAACACTCATCTCATTAAAAAACTCAAAAATCAAGGAATGATAACTGATCCAAACACAAACAACAAGTTGACAGATCCGGCTCAAGAACCACCAATGAACAAGAAAAAGATCAAGAATAAGAACAAGAACAAGAACAAGAACAAAGACAAGAACAAAGTATTAGAGTCAGAGAAGAAGACTTTATTATATATACCAAAGCCTATAAGGGTCAAGACTTTATCATCTATAAGTGCATCAACAACAAGCCAAGAGGAAGAGCAAAGAACAGAAAGAATAGAGGAAAATGGGGTAGGTAAAGAGGGAGAAAATGACAGGTTTGGATTATTCTTTGCTGAACATCATCATGACGACTTGGTCACCAACAGTGATATGGAATGTCAATCTGGTTTTCTTGAGAAGCTGTATGAAGAGTACTTGAATCTCTTGAAGAATGAAGAGAATATTCATGACAACTATTAGATCTTTTTGCTAAGTTCTTATTACGTGTGACACAAGTCAGTAGATGTTTGTGTTTTTTAATTATTTGGTCACCGGCCGTTTCGATCTTGACTGGTGTGTATGAAAAACTTATGTTGAGAAAGGTTAAGGTTAACCTTTCGATGTCTAAAATAAAAATGAGATCAATTTTTTAAATAGGTCTTAGTTATGTAGTGTGCAGAGTAATAAGTTGGAACAAATAAAACTATAATAATAATATGGTCAAGTGTGAATATGGAGAGTGCAGAGTGGAGAGAGATTTCAAATTGTTTAGCATTTTAGGTAATGAAATAAAGCTTACCAGCTAGCTACCTGAGAATGTTTGAAGCTTAGCTTCTCACGTTACTTACCTTCCACTCTTGCTCTTTCACCATCCTAAGATATTAGATTAGAAGTAGTTATACATGTATATATACCTTTTTAACTTTTTTCTTCTTATTTAACACAACTAATTTTTTTTTTGTCTCTTTTTTTCTTCTTATTACACATGATTAATATATTACATCATTATGTTTTTCTATTTCTCATTGGGCATAAAGAGCTGTGTAAGTGTCTATTGATAATTAATAATTTTCTTTAGATATACAACAATTAATTACCGCCATTTTTCAACAATTTTTTTTTTTTTTTGAGAAAAATAATTTTAAAAAAAATAGTTTAGATTCTTTTATTGTTCCGAATGTCCTTTATCTTAATTTTTGTGTCGAATTAACTTTCATTTTAATGAAATAATTTTTTATTTTTAAATCTAACTTAGTCTTCTATGTTTATAATTTTTTGTAGACCGATATTCATTTCTTACTCACTTCCATTATTTATTTGCATACATGATCGTTAAATGTATTATTAATAATATTTCACCACTCAACACTACTATTTTACTCAATAATGTAATTTATCTTTTAATAACCACATTCTCAAACTTGGAACAAGAGTGGATGATAAGTGAATATTTGTCTGATCGTGTGAACCATAGCTGTATTGACACAATAAAATGCAAAGTTGGCTAAAGTGGTAAACAAGTACAAACATATAAGATTTTATACCCTCTTTACCTTTACAAAGTCAAGACATTTTCCGATTTTATTTTTAAAATCGTGTTAGTTATAAAAATAAAATACATTTTAGAAGTAAACCATCTTTCCAATTTTGAAAACAATAAAAATATCAAAATAATTATTTTATTTTTTTTCTAAAAACTAAAATACATCATCCATAATTATTCTTTCCATCCCCTAGCTAGATCTCTCCTCCCTCGTATTTCTTTCTCCTCGAAGTCTTTGGGGACGTCACTTCTTCCTATGATGGAAAGTAAATCCTCAGTTGGAAAATAAAATGTTAAAATATCAATTATTTGTTATATATGTATATAATATTACTCATATATATCAAAATATGATTTCTTTAAATAGTTAAAGACTTAAATATTTTAAATAAGTAATTAGATGTATGTATCTAATAAATTTTTTAATGGATGATTAGTCATAATTAAATGACTGTTGATATTTTATATTTATAATTACATGACTATAAAAAATGATGTTAACATCCGTTTATTAGTTAAAAAATTGATTTTTTTTTAATCAAGTCAAACAATTGATATTCCTTAAATAAATCAATCAATTTAAGATTCATAAATAATAACATGTTCCAGCTTTCGATAATACTATTAAACTATTAAATTTTGTTTGTATAAATAAACCAAGAAAAACCTAGGGCAGATTCCATATATATCAACGACAAAAGGTGATGGATTCTAATTTCTAGCTTCGGAAGGCATATTGATTTGTTTGATTATATCCACTGATTTTTCTAATCTTTTTCCAACTCACTGACAACATGGTATGGCATTTTATTGAAAGTCAATCCGAAAATTTAGCAAGAACATAGTTTAATGATGCCGTGCTAGATAATCTTAAAAGAGGAGGCAATACCTCTTTTTTTTGTTGCAAAATTCAATTACTTTATTACAAAGAGATCAACCCAATTCATGGGGATTTAGATTCTCTACTCTACTTGCAGGTGCAAAGTAGGAAAGACAATTAAATATAAAGAGATAAAACATTTTTTTTAAATTTAATTGCCTTTATAGTTGTTATAATAATTTTAGCCACCAATATATCCACACACACGCGCGCGTGTGTATATATATATATATAACTAATGCATATGGTTAGCCTCAAAGATTTATTTATTGTCTTCTTTTGACAAATTATTTATGTGTCTTATATATAATATAATATATGTAATAATATGTTGCAAGCACATAGTTAATATATACACTAACAAAACATACAAGGATATATATGAGCAATCTATTAGTATACTTTATAGGGAAATCTATTGGTATCAGCAAGCATATATAATTGAAGTCTTCCAATCGAGCAATCTAAGAAGGTGGAGGGCCTCTTCCAGCATACATTGAAAAGAGACATGTCAGCAACAATATTAAAGTCAACTTCAAAAATAACTATTTTTATTTATATTAGTTTAATTCGGAGAAAATGGGATAAATTTCATTATAGAGAGTATGAGAAAAGTATCAATAAAATGGAGTGACTTTTATTTTTATTCAATAAAATGAAATAATAAAATTACCTTTTACACTCTTATAATATTTAATTATAATAATTTAAAATTAGATAAAATAAATAAATAAAATTTAATTAAAAATTGTTTCGGTAAAAAACATTATACGATAATATTTTCAAGAAATTACATATTAAAGAATTTAACAGCATTCTTAAAATGAATGATATATTCTGACAAATACTTACAGAACTAATGATGCTGCTATATGTTTTTATGTTTCTATTGTATGTTAGCAAATAAAATAAAAAGGGTAATTAAACAAGTGTAATGATGTAAGAATTGGGAAGTGGTTCAATTTCCCACTTATTTATACCGGTGTCAAAGGTACTTGAGCAACCGATCGATCTTGTTGGTTTATCGGGTGTTTGTTGAGATTAAGACATTTGAACAAGACAATCTCTCTACCTAGTATATATAATATTTTATTTATGTTGATTCAGAAATGTTGGTGTAGGTTCATGAGTGTGGCATATATAAACTAATTATCTGTTAGCTAGTTATCTTATTAGAAGCTTATATATATCGAGATGTATTATTGTAGTATTGGACTAAAGTCATGGCATATATACAATGACTCATCAACATATCGGAAGGCCATTTTTATTTCCAGTTACAAACGTATGCAAATTCATAATTATGCAATCAGTCCAATATACATTGCTTGGTTAAAATTTTAATTAAATAAATAAACTTTGGTAGGATATTTCAGATTATTTTTTATATATAAAAAGGGAGTGATCATGGTATCAATAAAACAAGGTCAAAATGGTGGTTAGTCCTATGTTCTACTTAGAAAAGTATTTTATAATTTACAATGAAAGACAATGTGTTCTTTCTTTGTAAGAAAGATAGAGTAGAGTGCATCTTATCTTTTTAAAGCCCAATAGGACAAGCAATCCACCATTGATTTTCTTGTATGAATGCCACGTGTCATTACAAAGAGGCTTCATGCAAATTAGATTTTTATCGTGGACCCCATCATTGTTAGTATAGACCAACCATTTGACAAAGACTGTTTAAATGAATCAGAGAGAAAAAGATAACGCACATCAAACGACGTCGTATTCTACTAACCTTCTTCTGTTTTCAGCTCTCTCTAATGAAAACGAAAAAACAAAAAAAGAAGACATGTTATTTCACATGTGTCATCATTCTCTGATTCTTTTGGATCTCCCTCTGAATCTCAATTTCGTGCCCTTCTTTTCCATCTATTCAACTTGATCCACTTTTGCTCACTATCTGCTAATTTTTCTCTTGGTTCGTTTTCGTTCACTCAATTCTTCTCCGGATTCTTTCAATATTTTATATGATTATTACAATTACGTATCGTCTTTGTTCTATTACATGTATCTGTGTGATTCTCTAACTTATTTTGATGGTCTAGTTAGTTCATAATTTGATTGAACTTTTTTTAATTTTTTAATTTCATATATATGGAGGTTGATTGATTTTCACGCATGTTATGAAGATTGTCGAGTTTGATAATTGGTAATGGCATAAATGTTTTTTATTTGGTTTTGTTATGGCGTGCACTTTGACTGTTGATTAAAAGAAAACATTGAAATTATTTAATAAAAATGCTATTTTTGACTATTGACTATGTGTCCTCTAAAAAGCATATGTTAACAATAACAACAGTACAGCACCCAATTGAACAAAGAAGGATCTCAGAGTTTTAGGTTATGCATGGTCAAGTAGGTGGAAGATGGAAATGCACTTATACATGTTAAAAAGACTATATGAAATTGGAAGGGAGTATATCTTATGATGTATCATGACCAAATGCATGTCTATCTCCCCCCTACTAAAACTAGCATATCTATCATAATTCACAAGCTATAAACATGTTGATAAAATGGTATAATGCATGTCTGGTCGCATTTGAGTGGGAGGTCCAACCCTCAATTTCTGTCCACTAACATGACGTACTAACATCTAACATTTGCCTATAAAAATGAAAGGTATAGTGCTTGTATGGACTCCAGACTTTACATTTCTAATTTTCTCTGATATGGCTTCCATTTTTCTGCATTATAGGAATATTATTATCTTCTACCATTTCTTTTAGTAGTACCAATCTTATGTATATCAATGTATTCTTTTTAATATTTTTATTTTTTTTCATTGGGGTTAGACCAATCATAGACTGTACTCTTTCTGATGTCATTGTTTTACTTGTCACATAAATCCTTTTGTAATGGATTCAGATGCTTTAAACTGCTGATGTTATTTTTCGCTCAGCAGGTAATGAAAAGGAATTGATAAGTGATGGCAGCGGGAGAAGCGAGGACTCTGTGGCAGAGAACTGCTAATCGATGCTTTGTGCAGGAAGATGCAAAAAGAGCTCCCAAGTTGGCTTGTCGCCAAACTTCATGTGCGACGTCGAAACTGGTTGATGCTGGACCTGCCAATACAGCAGATGAATCAGATTGTGCTGCTGTTAATGTTAACCATTTTAACAGCAAATCGTCATTTTGTCATCCATCACCTGACCCTAGGTGGTGGTTGCATTTACAACCTAATTATGAGTATCAAAAAGGTTTAACAAATGAAAAGTTAAGTGCATTGGAGGAAGAGGTAGAAACTTTGCTAGCTAGTGATGAAAGTAAAACATCTGGTAAGAATTCTCTAGAATTTCCTGAATTAATGGATGTGATGGCAAAACATGAGATGATGAAAATTGATTCTATTGCCTGCTCGGTTTCCTCCAAGCAAACAAATGATTTTTCCTCGGAATCAGATTATTCTTGGATTGAAGGTGATAAGGCCGAGCCATGGTGGCGGACGACAGACAGAGATGACTTAGCTTCCTTTGTTTCACACAAATCACTCAACCATATTGAGAACTGTGATCTTCCTCCTCCTAAGAAGAAGCATCTTACTGGATACCCTTGCTCTAGTACTATTAGTAACGAGAAAATAAAGACGGCGTCTTATAACTCGGAAGCCAAATCCAGAAGTTTTCCCTATTCGACATCTCATAGACTGGGAAATTTAGATTCAGGATTGGTACATAGGAAGCAGGGGCCTTCTGCCAATGAAGGGCTGTTGTATTTTGCTTCTGACAAATCTTCAAGGTATTTTCCTGTTGATATAGATAATCACAGAATGACCATTGACCAACATTACATTGGTCCGTGTGGAACTAGGCTCGGATCTTTTAAGCAAGGTCTTCGGTTCAAGTCTTGTGAATGGAAAAATGTGGTTAGGAGGGGAGGCTCCACTAAAGGTGGCTAGCTAGATTCCCGCACGAAGATTAGTCATCGGCAACAGTCGGTGAACATTTCGCACAAATAACATGGTTACCAAAAAAAGATAATCACATTAGTGCCTTAAGGGCTCTTGTAGTTTTGTGGCATGTATTGTTTAAAGTAAAACTCATTGATCTTGTGCTTTTGATTTGCTTAATGTATGTTTGGACTCGCAACTTCATTGCAGGGATACCCCCCTACACGAGGATGTCAAGCAGGGTCAACAAATTTCTGAGGGAGATCCAAACAAAACTCAACTAATGGAGGCATTGTGTCACTCTCAAACACGAGCAAGGGAAGCAGAGGAAGCAGCAAAACAAGCTTATGCGGAGAAAGAGCACATTGTTACACTCATTTTTAAACAAGCTTCACAACTCTTTGGATATAAACAATTGATTAAACTGCTGCAGCTGGAAACTCTCCGCAATCAGATTAAGAATAATGATCAGTCAACCTCAACTCTCTTTCCAGTGGCTCTTCCATGGATGTCCTATGAACGTAGGAAATCACGGAAGAGAAAGCAAACGTATTCCAATGGCAGGCGTGAAAGAGAAGGCAAGCCAAATTGTGATATTACAACATACGCCGTTGCGATTGCTTTAGGATTAAGTCTTGTCGGGGCCGGCTTGCTGTTAGGATGGACTGTCGGTTGGATGTCACCTTGTTCATAGTTTTGTAATATTTGAATCATAGTCTTGTTTGTCACAAGTTATCAGATATGTCTGTATTTTTGTAAATTAGTTCATCTATAAACTGTATATTATGCTTTGTAATTTTGTATTGAATAGAGATTATGTACTTAAATCTTTTTGTGATGATGAGAAACAGATATTTCTCTTCAAAACATTTCTGGGGATAGTAGAAGAAAATTCAAGTTGCAAACTTCCAAAATCTTGTAGTAATGAAAAAATGTTGGATGGTGATTTTCTATTGGGGAGGGAGAACTCCATCTTGAAGGAGACAGTTTGTGATGGAGCTCATGTAAAAAGGAAGAACTCCATAGGCTGATTCCATTGGTGAATTAGTGTGTATTCTAGTTTTAACTTCCATTCTTGTTTTTGTAAAGCATGTTGTCAATATTGAAATAGCGTAGTCATGTTGATGATGGATTGTTTTTTTGAAAAACATGTTGATGAATGGTGATGGATGATTTGAATCAATGATAAAAAAATCACGCGTACTTTTAAGTTACATGTTGGATGACTGTGAAAAATAAATTACATGTTGGTATTATTATTTATATGATAAGTGTATCAAAATTCTAAATTTTTAACATAGAAAATTGACACTATATATGTAACAATATTAATTTTTTTATGAGCATCAAATGACAATATATATGTAAAGTATTGAACATGTGTTTAATTCTTAAAAAATATTGATATTGTTAGATTAGTCGTCGTATTTCAAATTCTAATTTGGAATCTCGTTATGTGAATTAATTACTGTGATATTTATCGTCTCTTCAAAGACAACAAAAAAGTATTGAAGATAGAAAGAAAAAAAAATATAAATCAAATCGACAAAATAAATAACTCTCATTAGATATTAGTGTAAAAGTACATATCATTAGACTCTAAATTCATTTATATAATTTTTTTGTCAAAGAATTAAAAGTAGTAATTTTTTTGTTGAAAGAAAAATTTGTAATTTTGAAAATCAAAATTAGTAATTTTTTAAAATAAAAATTGGTATTTTTAAAATTTTGAATACACAATTTTCAATTCTTGGAGTAGTTGTTAGTAATATTTTTTTTTTGTCAAACATAATTTGTTTGGTTAAAAACTGAATTTGACAAATTGCTTTTAGCGGGCTGTATGGGCCCATCTTAAATCTGTCTGGCCCAAAATGGTTAGGAAGAAGGGAAAGTAACTAGGAATCCAGATACAGAGAAGAAAGGAGAAGAGAGTGGAAGATACGTAATTGAAGAGAAGGAGTTGGAAGGAATTGATAATCAAAATCGAAATGGCTATTATGGAGAGGTTGAGAATGTTCGTTGCTCAAGAACCAGTTATCACTGCTTCCTGTCTCATCGCTGGCTTTGGTATCTCTCTAAACCCTAATCCTAACTCCTAATTACTCTTAACTTTCCTCTTCTCATCAATAATTCAGTATAAAATACTCGATCACTGTGTATAATTAGGGTTAAGTGTTGATTCATTTATCTTCCCATCTATTATGCAATTGGTTATTGCGATTCATGGAATGGAACACTGCAATTCAATGTACGGAAAATGATACAAATCTGAAACTTTGGTTTTTTTTTTAATATATTCGATTTTTGTCAGATCGCCCACTCAATATCTCCATTGTTAGCTACGTAAGTGTTACAAAGCAAATCCTTTGGATGTGACATACTAAATTTTAAATAACAAAATGTTTGGTTTGTAGCTTCTGCCATATTTCTTGAATTGTAAATGTGGGTCTTAAACTTATTATTCTTTTGATTCAAAATTATGAAAACACTGCTATTGTTGTAGCCTTAAGTTTGTGCACCTAACTACCTGAATCACCTATGCTCAATGCTTTTATTTGATAGGATTACATTTTGGATGGAACCTAATTCAAGTTATTAATTGATTATCTTGTCTAAAATAGGGTTAGAAGTAACTACATAGAGAGTTCATCTTATGGGAGTTGGGTTATGGGTCTTTTATCTTATCCCTCTTCACTGGGTGTTGAATAAATTCTTATAAGATATTTACCACTGGTCTTCAATTTTATTCTGATTGATTCACGTTCTCTATAACCATTTTATACCATTTCAGGATTCAGATTCTTCTTAAAATTAGATTTAGTGTATTCTTGAACCTGTTTACAGTTGGATATAATCATTTTCTACTGACTTGCTATTCACTTACTATGTGATATTTTCTGCAGGTCTTTTTCTTCCTGCTTTTGTGAGACCTATGCTGGATTCATATCAGACAACCAAACAACCTCCTCAACCTGCTTTGAGCGACGTGAGTGTTTCTTTTGACTTTAACTTTGCAGTATTGTTTTGACCTTTGAAACCAATATGTTGTATAAATATTTGATATTTTATCTCATCACGGGCAACATTCTTTATTGTACACTTCTGTTTGGTGATGTTATGTCCTCAAATCCAAAGGTCTGGATTTCTATCTTCTGTCTTTTTCGTAAGTTAAGAGATTACTCAGCGCCCTTCTTTCTGAATTACTTGTAGTAAGAATTTCACTAATACCACTTGAGACAAAGCACCCCAATGTTGCCAAATAGCAGCTATAGCGTAGTGAAATTTGAACAAATCGCTATTGTTCCACAATATGCTATGTAGTACAAAGTGTTGTCAAATAGTAGTTATAACGGAGCTATAATACTCTAGCTTAGCCGGAGCTTGAACAAATCGCCATTCTCCGTGATCAATGGTTGACAACACTTGAAAGGGGTTTTAGAAACGCCCGCTAGTCCCTACTCCCCCCACAAGAGCAGCCCATCATTTACAGCTATGGTTTGCTGATATTGTTGTTCGGTGTCATTGCAGGTAGTTGCAGGTATGACTGGTAAAAAGTAAGCTGATTTACTTGAGATACAAGGGGAAAATTGTCAACTTCTCTGCTTGAACTTTTTTACATTGTGAGTAATAAAATTGCCCAGTTACAGACATTTGATTGAGCATCCATTTGTGACAATCTATCAGTTCCAGATTCGTCCAGTGGCTTCATTTCATATTTAGGTTAAGTGTTGGGATGAATGTCTGCTTATTCTGCTGCCTGATTGATTTTGCCTCTACTAAGTAATGCACTTTCTGAATTGTTCCTCTGGTGACAATTTGAAGGAGTTTTTTTTAGCTAACTTGAACACATTAATGTTGTTTATTAATCGAGTTGGCATTTAATATAAGAACGTGAATACATCTTGATGTTATTTTTTGCTGTCATTATCCTGCGTTGAATACTAAAAGAAAACATTGTAGCTCTTAAAAAATATGTTTGTATAGAAGTGCTGCAAATGGGTTTAAAGTTACTTTTGCATGAATGAGCATAACATATTAATAATATATAAAAAGATAGCTAATTCAATTTCACATTCTGTTACTCATTAGATGCTAGAATAAACATCTTGATGTTTCAATAATCAAAAGATTATAAGTAAAATTATGATTTAATTTTTAATTTTATTGGTTAGATGCAAGTGCAAGATCTAATATTAAAAATTAATTATTAACTTTATATAAACATTTCGTATAATTTGTTATTAAATAATTAAAATTTTGAAATTACATTTGAATTGTTTATGACAGTAGTTAATCTAGTAAAAGGATCTTATAATATGTTGTCGTGATATATTATTCTAAATCAACAGTTTGTGCTAATATATTTTTAAAATATAATTTATTTTTTTAACTTATGTTATTATCATCTATGCAAATTACTTTCTTAAAAAAATCGAAAACAAAGATGCCTTTAAATTTTAGTTTAAATATATTATTTTTAAATGTATAATCAGAAACAAACTAAAATTAGAAAATGAATTGAGCTAATTATTTCATCATAGAATTATTCTATAAAATTGTAGTTTTATTTTTATTTTTTTGTTCAAATTGATTTTTTTTTTTTTTTGTTCAAATTGTAATTTTATTTAAAATGTTTAGAATGTAAATTTAAAATATAATTTCTTCCTTTTGTTTGACATTGAAAAACATATGTCACTATATTGCCAATTCAATGGCTTTACAGTTTGGAAGAAATGTCTGTCCATATCATTATTATCACTGGGCATTAAGCTGATAAGTCAATAAAGTGGTTGAAATTCCACTTGTTATTTTGCTCTAATAAAGGAATCGGAGGAATCACGAAGCAAATGGAAAAGGAGAAGGAAATGATAAAAGGCACTTGATTTCAATTATCCAACGTAGTAATTGCAACATGACATATAATTCCTATTACTAATTTCTAGTAGGTTAAAAATCCTTTACAACTTATCATCTCACGGGAAAACAGAGACTGTGAATGAAGTAATCCCACAGTTTTATAATAGTGTAGTAGCAGCTGAACAAGCTGGTTGCTGCCACTAATGAACATGGGATACTGATCTCACAAAGATAATATGATATAATATAGTACAGTTCAGATAATACAGTGGATAGTTTCGGAGACCAGCAAAATCTCAAAACCTAAGACTACTTCCATCTTTCTTCTTCAGCTTTTTGCTCCTCCATGGAAGTGGAACCACTTGCTTCATCCCCTCGCAGATGGTTGTCTGCAAATGCAAAATTAGAGCACAATTTGCATTGTAAATATAATAACATATATCTTGCGCAAATACGAACTACAATACAATACAATTCCATGGGACACGACACAGATGGAAGTAGAAAGTATAGACATTGCATGAAGAAAAAGTTAAAGCTTACCCAGACAGTAGACTTGCCAGGAGATAGGCTAGAAGAGCTCCCAGAACGTTTCATCACCATGTTATTGTTTTTGTGAGTGAAAGTAGTGTCTGCAATGGTTCCAGTAGAAGAAGATGGAAAGACATGACTACCCCCATTGACATCTCTTTTAACCTTTTTCCTCCAAGAACCAAACCACCCATTGTCTCCTTTGACAAGAACCATAGTACCAAACAACCCTGTATCAGTGCTTGAAGACCCATAGCAATTGTATATGCTGTTGTCTTCTATTCTAAAAGATGGAGTCCTGAATCTACTGCTGGTTACATAAGGACTCTGCAAGACAGTAGTAGTGGGTAGCAACCTTGGAGGAAGCTCCAAACACTTGTTGGTGGGATTGGTGAAGGTGACAAGTGCATTGCAAAGTCTCGGCTTTCCGGGTTCTTGTTCCCAGCGAAATGGTACCGATGCTGAGGTCCCCGGTCTCTCTGGTGACTGCATTTCCATTTGAATTTGCATAGCTGGGACAGAGAACAAAGGGAGCTTTGGTATGTTGCTATCTTGTTCTGCCTCTGCTTCAGAACCCATCACTCACTCCACACCAACAGACACAGATGACGAGATGTGATCAGGGAGAAAATAAAAGGGGAAATGATATAGCAATTAGAAAAAAATGATGATTTGGTGTGTGAGTGAATATGATATAACTGAATTAGAATTCAGAAAAGAGGAAAGTGTTAGAGATATGATTAGGTGAGAAGACAAAATACGTATCGTATGTTACTTTCCCGCTTTGTTGTTAGACCGTTACCATTACCACCACCACCCTTAATAATAAGAAGTATATTGATCTCGTGTCAAATTAATATTCACGGATATGATAACATGCCTATCATTTCAAAAGTAACACAAAGTAGCCACTCAATTAGACCACCACTATATAGTACTCCATTTTACACCACGACAAAAATTCTGCAAACTTGTACTATTTTGTCGGCATACAATGAGTAGTAAAGTTACGAATAGCAAAATCTGAGTTGCATTGTCAACACTGCATTAAAACGTGTTTATTTTCCCATTTTACTTTCTAGGACTACAATTTCCCTATAACATATGATTTTTTTTTCTTTCTTCTCCTGCAATTATACGCTTTACAATTTCCCTATAACAAATTCCTTACGCTTTGAAAACTCAATAACTGTCACTGACTAGTTGGAATTGGATTGACGAGTGAAAGTGTCATGTCGTTTCAAGCAAGTCAAACCCTGTTTGCTAGCAAGCACCATAACAAATATTGGAATTCAGCAGATTGATCTAATTTACCCAAACTATTTATCACTTGATATATGCTTAACGTTGACTCTAAGTTGATAATATGGGGTCAACCATTAAAGGTTTTTTGTCGGTTAGAAGTTTCCAACACAAGTAATACATGTCAATTTATTTGTAGGATTGCAGTGATAATCTAATTATGAAACATTGATTCTCTATTTAAAATAAAATGACAAGTAAACAAAAAATGCGATGGAAAGTAACTCATTTTAAACCTTAAAGATCACTAGAGTGGCCATTGTATCTGGATGGCCCATTTGTTTAGAATAAAATGTGATTCTAATCATCTTGAGTATAGCAATTAGGGGAAAAGGATCCAACACCAACTTCCCATAGTTTAATATTATATCAGTATACTGATACACGTTCACTACTCAGAGATAAGCAAAATAAAAACTATTAGACATGGTTCCCTCCTGACCCTACCCCTTCCAAATCTGAAAAAGTTATTGAGTTTTCAAAATGAAAGGAATTTGTGAAGTATCATCCAAGTTGAGTGTATCATGGCAAGTGTCACTTCACCTTTTGACCAAGAATCAAAACACGTCATTTGAATAATAGACTTTAATTAAAGCAAATCGTTCGAATTATTACTGAAATAAATATTTACTATATTTTACTTATCTTTCGATTAAACTTTAAATTATTAAAACAAAGGTTGTAGTATAAAAAAAAATGAATAAATGAAAATATTTTTCAGTTTGGTTCAGATTCAATGCAATCAATGAGAGAAGGAAAAGTTAATCATCAATATTATATGTTGGGCTAGTCTACCATCCACATAGGACCGGACTTTGAAATTTTTAAGGAGAGATACATTTACCCCCTTATCTTTTTAAAAATAAAAAAATCGTGTTTTTTTTTCAAAAATATACTTTCAAATATTCTTCTAAAGTGACTTTGGGGTAGGAAAAGAAGTTTCCTATTTAAGACTACATATATTCAATCATATAGAAGCTTCTCCGAATAAAAAGGTTTGTTCAAGAGTTAGAATGACATTAGTCATATTATTTACGATCCTTAATTCAATAATGTTTCCAAAATTGAGTACGCTGGCCATTCTGAATGATCCAGTTGATATTATCATAGACTTAAATATTAAACATTTACAATTACTTTCCTTGTCGCGTATGAATTACTGCGGCTTGTGATTGTAGCACTACAAAAATTACCACACAAGTACTTGCTCCTCATTGCTTTCACCCAAATCTTATGTGGCCCAGCAACAAAATGCCAACCCAACTTCATTATATACACCTAAATATATATATCATGTGACAAAATATTGTTTTAAGTATATTATACAAAAATAAATAAATTTATTTATTTTTGTAAATAAAAAGCTAATCTCTAAATTAGCATTGTACTTAAATTAAAGAAAAACATGATTTCACTCTTTATAAGTAATAAACTAATTTTTTTATATTTTTTTTAAAATAATATTCAATATTCACTATTATTACAATATTAAATGCTATTTTACGATTACGACATTTTTTGCAAATGTTATTTAGCTATTATAATTTATTAAATAATAATTCATTTAAATATTGTAACAGTATAACTTTAAAGGAAAGCTAAAATATTTGCAAAATAGTCATATAATTGTTACTAATAATAATTTATTTCTCCCTAACTTTTAAAAAAATACTATTGATTTAACAATGAATACATTAAACTGACGCATGTACAATACAAATCCTCACAAATAAATGCCTCATTTTCTCTAGTCCATCGCCTTCATTTTTGTACTAATTGTCTGTTTGGTTTCATGTTGAGACATAACAAACGTACCTTCTGGCCTCAAATGCAAGTTTTCTTTTGAGCAAGTTGTTTTGAATGTTTGAATGAAAATAATTTTATTGACCAAACTTGAGTTTATCTAACAGTAATCTTACAAGAACATAAAATTTAACACACATAGAACACATAAATACAAAACCATATAAAATATATTGAGATTACATTTTATTTTTTATAAAATATTAAAGTATTATATTTATATGTATTTTAATAACATTGGTCTTTATCTACAGCTATAATTTGAAACCTCCACGGTAAATTAAAATCGGTACTAAAATATAATAATGTCTGACATGTATTTCTTCCTTCATTACCCTTACCTCTTCAATAACTTTTCTATCTAATTTCTCATATTTTCCCCTTTCAATGTTACAATGGAACGCTAACTAGTTTATCTGGTCAATGGTCATGTTGCCACTTTGCCATTAGGTTTTAAAGAAGACAATCTATTGGGCTCGTTATCAATATAGTACTCTGGCCCATTTAATAACTTTGGGTCACATAATCTAATATAATTTTTTTTTCTTAAAAAATAATAAATATTATTATAATTAATTAATAAATAAAAATATTTTGAAGTTGAATTTAAGTCACGTCCAACTTAATAATATTAATATTTTATAAGATTTATAGTAGAATTTAACATAATTATTATAGGAAAAAGAGAAAAAACTTAAATAAAAATTATATAATGTAGTTTTTTTTAGCACATTTTGACAATTATACCTCCAAAACCATTTTTTATTTTAATTATCAAACATGAATTGATAAGAATTATTTTTATAGTAATACATTCAAACATAAATCAATTTATGCTCAATTTAATATTAACTAAAATTAATTCACTTAAAATCAATTATGTCAAAATCAATTTTCATCACCGCATAATCAAAACACAATAAGTTAAGTTTATGTTTAATTCATTTATAGGTGTCAAAAATTCACTTAGTACTCATTTTATTCACTCTCTATTTTGAGAGAATTTAGAAAGATGGGACTAAAACAACATAATATTTAAAATTCATTTTAACCCTTAAACCAAACACAAATTTATTAAACATCTCTATTTCCCTCAATCAAGACCCTTATGAGGCAAATTAATCACACTATATATATGGTCCAAGGAAGTTAAATAACTACTCACTCTAGTAAAGTATTTGAATCTAATTTGTATTATTGTCTCATGATTCATCCGTCTTCTTTAATTATCTTTTGCCAATTATAATATACACAACTAGACACAAACAAAAGTCCCTCTCATTCCCCATTAATCTTATGAACTGAGATATTGGGGAAAATCCCACCCATTCACGCATAACATATTGTCCAAAGAAATAAGTCACCCTAGTTAACCTCATTTTTCCAAACTCTAAAATGTCTTGATTGTGTGTTAGATGTATCCACTATCACTTTATTGAGTTAAGGACAAATAAACATTAAAAACTGCGAGTAAAAGGTCAATTTTCTTTTCACTTTTTCCTAAAAAGTACAAAGCAAAACATGACGAAAACCATTCATCGTTGTGTTGAATTTGATTTCCCCTCAAAATTTTGGTTTCCCACGTTGTTATGTGGGATTGTCATTCACACCAAACCCAAACAAAAACAGCCCTCAGCCTGAGAAGCAGGCACATAAACGTCATGCCCTCAAAGTAATCCCTCTGCTTTTTATATAAATAAATGAAATGATAGTCCAAATTTTTTTATATACAAAAATGTAGTATATGATAAAGTGCTAGAATAATATTGCGAGGTTTAACTTGAATAATAATGATTTCGATGTATAGTTTATAAGTAAAATCAATGCATTCTCACAAAATACATATAACTAATTAGTTTTTGTTAGAGTTAATTTTACTAAATGAAGTTATTTATTTTATTTAGGAATATAAAATTGATTTGGCGAGTCAGATGAAAGAGTTAAGTATTAGAGTAATAAGAGTATTCTCATATTCGGCTCTCCACCTCTAACATAATACTCATTAATTAATAATTAACATATTAATATTGGATGTTTTAAAAATATATGTATAATAATTAGTTATTTTATATTATATTATACTCAGATTTAGGGTTGTGCCACAATTTTCAATAAAATTTTAAACTAAATAGTTGAATTTTTTTTTATGAAATTGAGTCAAAAATCTAAGATATATATATATTTGCCATAACTTTAAATAGAGAATTTTTGTAATGTTTTGTTAAGTTTTGAAAGCATGTGTCTAAAGAGGTGTTTGAAATAGAGATTTTGAAGTATTTAAGCCGATAAGGGAAGAACGACTGTTGGGCGACACAATGAGAAAGTCAAAGTTATGATAGTTGGTATGAGCAATATGATCCTCGTTAGATATTTCGAAATCATATTTAGAGTTATAGAAGTCCAAATGAAGCCAAACTGATTCCGAATATATTTATGCAATTTTGTATAACATGATTGTGTCTTGCACACATCTAGAGCACATGATACACCGTCGTACACTACATAATTGTGTTTATGACAAATTTTAGACATTTTTTGTTGGTATTCACGTATGAACTTGTGCCCTAGTAGAGTTAAATCATGGGAGATTTGATTTAAACATGACATAAGTTTGAGATTATTCTTTATTCTTCTTTTTTCTTGTTTATTTGTTATGTCTAGTTTAACTTATATTGTTGATGATGAGTTAAAATTGATGAAACCTTTTATACATTAATTGAATCTTTGATTATTACTATCTCCCGTATTTTAAAAAAATAACGATTGGGTTATAATTTGGTAAACAAAAGTTTATGTATCTTATTTATAATAAGAACTAAATACATTAACTTTTATTGACTAAAATAAAACAAAATAAAGTACCTAGAGGGAATATAATTTATTTTATTGGGTTGTTTTTTTAACTTTGTACTTAATATTTTCTTTCACTTGATCTTCGATTAATTGATTTATGGTTCAAGTTTATTATGTGAATTCTTGATATTAGGAATTTTGTATTCCTTATCTTCGAATTGTTCTTTGATGCCTAAACTATAGAGAATTGTTATTCTAAATATTTAATTATAATTTAGATTCAGTTAGAAATTATATACCTAAGTAGAATTACAAGTTTTTTTCATCTAAGAAATTAGGGTTGGAACACATTAGATAACTCGACATCAACTCATGAGATTAAAATTAGATAACTAAAACTATTTCCAACTATTAACATAAAGGTTGAATTCAAAGATATTCGTCCGTAACACCTTTTCACCGTTATTAATCACAATTTTTATCTCAAATCATATTATCTAATAAAAAAATATATTCTCTATTCAACTAAGTAATTTAATTAGAGAATTAATAATTATTTGTACATTTTGAATTCCACATCTAATATTATACCTTTGATTGGTTACAATGATTCAGTAGAGTTAGTGAAAAAAATATGCTAATAAATATGTATTGATATCTCTGTAGCTAAGCTTAAATAGCCTTACTTTTTTGGGCTGGCCCTGTCTACCTTAGAGTGTAGACTGATAAGTTGTTGCCTGCGATTAATTCAGGTGTTGGGGGCAGGTGGACTTTGCCATACATTGTTACTGTTTTTCGTGAAGTTAATTTGGAAGTATATCCTATTTATGAAAAAGTGATGGCTTCTTTTTTCTTTTTTTTCTTTTTTTTTATGTGTAAAGAAAAAAAAAATATGTGTGTGTGTGAGTTCTATTAGAATTAGAGTAGGATAGCATAATGGAAAGCTTACATTCGATTTTGAAATTTTTGGTGTGATTGTCTATAAGTTCAAACTTAGAAATCTATAACTGTTTTTTTACCCAACCTAGCAGTGGTCTCAATACATATTCTCTCATATTTAAATTATATATTCAGGGTTCTGTTAATCATTTCACTATTAAATTTATTAGGTTTAATGTATAAAAGAAAAGTTATTAACTTTATAAATATATACAATAGACCTATCTAATAGAAATAGCATTTTTTAATTAAAAAATTAACTTTTGTATAGTATATAAAAACAATTTATATATGATTTATAACAAAACATTTTAGTATTTTAATTGGAAAAGAGATTAAGTAAAGAAAATAAATATCATTCCATGAAAAACCAAGAAAAAATGTTGATTATTAACAAATATGATAATGTTACACAATTACTACATGAGTCACTTAAGAAAATAAATAACTTCAACTAATAAAAATTTATGACTATTATATTAAAATATAATAAAATTTAAATATTAAAAAAATTTACATTTATTTAATATTTCGTAAATATCACTAACTTATAAGATATTATATCTTAATATTATCGATTTT
>JBBPBR010000006.1:61343738-61356255 GCA_037974775.1 Cicer pinnatifidum | reverse complement strand
CACAAAATATAAGACATTATCATTTGATTAACTCTATAAAAACTTAAATTAATGATTGAATTCTTAAAATATTGATCAATTTTGATTATGATATTATAAAAGAACTATTTTAATAATAAATTATATTTTAAACCACTTTTATAAAAATACATTGAATCTACTACTTTGATGATTCAAGTGTAGACATGGTTGCATCTCAAATTAAGAAATTGTAGCTTAGATGTTTGCAAATACACAAATATCTTATAAGTAAACAAATATAATACACAGTATCAATTTTATTAATTTATATAATGGGAAGATATCTCTGGATATAAATACTTTTAATTCTATATGCGAATGTTAATTATCCAGCAGATTGTATCCACTGTATCAAATTTATAGCGACCAAAATAAAGAAGCAAGATTTGAAATTTGGCAAATGTTTAGATTTTTGAAAGCAAAGAAGTGAGAAGGAAAAAGTTTGCCGTTTTCTGCTTCACAATCTTCATTCATTCATTCATTCATGTCTCAACCTAACCGCCAGGTTACCTCTCTTCTGTCTTTTCTTCTTCTTTCTTTCATTCTCTCTTTGCTTCTTATTTTACTACTTTTTTATTTTTATTTTTTTATTTTTTTTACTGCATTACTTAAATTTTAACATTGATAAAGCTGTAACCTTTTTATTTACCGCAAAAAAGGGTTATGTACCAAACTCATCTTGCATCTGAAACAGACTCACTTTTTGAACTTGTTTTCTAACTTATTTTAAGAATCTAAGTGTTTGTGTACTTTTTTTCAAAACCTAGATGTTGTTGCATGTTGTTCATGGTTTCAAGTAAATTATTGTAATTTGGCACTGTACTTTTTGTTCCACTTCATTATTTTTGTCCTTCTTAACGTTGTAACTTGTTGTTTGTCGTTTTTTCAGTTGAATCTAAATGATGATAACATAGAGAGCTTTAGCGCTCAGATCAAACAGCATGAAGACAATATTGAGTTCCTTAATTCTCAATCGAATCGTCTAACTGAATCCGTACTCGACTTACAAGGTATGTTCAGAAATTGATCCATGTGTGCATTTTTATTATTCTCAGCTAGGGGTAAATGGTTATCATGATTTATGAGAGTGTGATTAGAATTTAAGATTAATTAGACAAAGTGATTGAATGTAAGTACACGGATAGGACACCAAACACGCTTTCAATCCAAGGTGTCAATCCTACATTGTTATTTGTAGAGATGTCGCTTTAGTCTAGTTAAGCATTTCCTATCTCCATTCTCCAACATTTTTTGGCTGATGATTTTTTTAGTGAGTCTTGGAAGGTACCATTCCACTAATGTAATTTCATTGGAGAATGGGAATGGTGCATTTCATACTGAAGAGGAAACAGCGGAACAGATATTGAAGAAAGAGAACTCTGCCGCTAGCATATTTTGTTGGATCAAATCTAATTCTCAGACATCGAATTTGGCATTTGTAAAGGATGCTGTCGGTGTTGTGGCAACACTTGCCAGGGTTGAGAGTGATAATCTCAGCAGGTAAACATCAGCTTTTTTCTTCATATCTTTACACCCTTTGTTCATTTGGCTTCAATCTTGCAGCAGGAAATATCTGATATGGTCTCATTTGATTTAACATATTTTGCTATAGTAACTACTAGTTATTCTATTTTAATACAATCATTAAAATCTCTATAGTCAATAGCAGTTTAGTGGTCCCCTAGGCACTATGCAAAATGCTGTTGCGTCAAGGTTTTGAGTGTCGGCCAAATGCAGCCGCTAAACTGATTCAGCGTAGCGGCTGCATTTTTTTTTCATTTCTTCTCTTTTATTGGAGACGATACTTTGACTTGGGCGGATGTTGCTAATGTGGCTGGAGTTGGTGAGCCGACATACAACAGTCCTTAGGCAACAAAAAAGAATGCGGAAACAAGCTTCCCCGACAGGCATAAAGGCAGAGCTAGAATAAGAGAATGCAGAACAAATGGGGTCTTGTAGTAAAGAGAATGAACATGATGATGAGGAAGAACTCATAGATAGCGATTACATTTAATGGAATCACTTGTTTTTATTTTAAAAAGGCCAGATAAGTTATTTTATTTAGAGGTTTGAATACTAGTAACAACAGTAAACTTTAATTATTAGTTTTGCATGTGTTTAGTTTTGTGTATTCTTCTATTTTTGCAGTTTTATATGTTACCATGGTGTAAATTTCTTGTATTGTTTCCCTAAACTTCGACGCAGCCATACCACTACCTGCTATACCACTGTAGCATTTTGGGGGTTATCTGCTATCTATGATTGACTGCATAGATTAAAATACATCATGCAGACCATTCGTGTAACATAATTAGTGAAGTTTCGAACCACATTACTGTTAGTGTAAATTTTCATACTTGTCTGGCACACTCCAATTTTTTCTAGTTTATGCTTTACTAACTAAGCAATTAAAAAATAAGCTACTTTTATTATTATTATTATTCTGAAAAATGGGAATTTGGTCAAAAACAGGATCCTTTCTGAGTATCTGGGTTTGGAGACAATGCTTGCAATAGTCTGCAGTACTAATGAAGGTGTTAAAGCACTGGAGAAGTATGATCCAGAAGGCACGATAAACTGTAATGGTGGTTTGCATGGAATTGGATCGAGAACTGAAAGAAGAATAAAGGGCCGCTTTGATGTCATATGTCTTGAAGATTTAAGGCAAGTTATATTTATGAGAGTGTTTGTGTGGGCGTGTTTGCTATCGCATGTGAGTTTTTCACACAATTGATTCATGTAGCCCTTGTGCATGGTGTTGATATATATCACTCTCTTCATAAGATGTGAAAAACTCGTATTGCAAGTACACACACATACTTACTGAAACTCTTTGCTTTTAAATTTTAAAGCACTGCTTTTCTTTAATTCCAGACCATTTGTTGGAGGTTTTGTCGCCAACGATCCACAAAAGAAGCTGGCTCTTCCAAAGCCGAGATTACCTAACGGGGAGTGCCCACCTGGGTTTCTTGATTATGCGGTGAACATGATCCATCTCGATACAAATAGATTGTCTTTTCTTACTGCCAGTGGGCACGGTCTTAGAGAGACACTATTTTATGGCCTTTTTTCTCGGCTACAAATATATAAAACCCGGAATGAAATGCTGCTTGCTCTACCATGCATTAATGATGGAGCATTGTCATTAGACGGGGGAATGATCAGAAAATGTGGTATATTTGCTCTTGGTAGTAGGTCAGTATCAAATTAACCTTCTCCTTTTTAATGCATGCTTGATTTAGATGATTCTCTCGCCTTTTTGGACCCTCTCCTTGTGGCTAACACTTCCAATCTTGTGAGTAACTATCTTTGAGAAAGAAATTATTCCCTAATTAAAATTTGTTCATTTCAATAATATCATAAGAAACGTGTTTCGTGGATTCAATTGATTTATTTTCCAATTATAATGATAAACTTGTCAATGTAGATAAGGATAAGCAATTGAAATCATTAACCTTTAGACAATGTGTATTTTTTCACTTACATTTTGATGTTTGAAAATAAAATTTTAGACAGTTTTTGTCGTTCAGAAATAAACTTCTGAAATATTTAGATGTAGTAGCAAAAACTGGAGGTGGTAATAGTTTGCACAATAAAAAGCCGTTCTTGACTTTATTTAGACTTTATTTATACTACTGTATTAAGACGATAAACATATGTTTTTTTTTTTTGGGGATGTAGAAAAGATGTAGAGGTGAAGTTTCCTCTAATCGGCGGAGAATCGGACGTACCTCCAGATTATATTGAAGCTGAAGATGTGGTGAGGAAGCTGAAATGGGAAACCTCTAAACTTGCTGCTGATATACAAAGAGAGCAGCAGTTGCTGGACTTTAGAAAAGGCGGCAGCAACACCACAAGCCAAACCTAAAATGTTGTTTGCAGATATTTGGTTTCAACCACATGGTAGCAACTAACCGCATCAAGTTTTGTGTATTAGTAGTAGTATGTTCATTTTGTAGTCACGGGTCAAGAGGCCTATGTGCTAAATACATTTTCATGGTGTAGCTATGCTTTTGCTCAATGCCTACGTCTATTGAGTTCAAAGGATGTTTTGTTTAGCTTATCCTTTTGAATGTTGTAACTCTTTACCATCAATTCAAAACTCGTTCTCTGATAAAATCATTGCTTAGACTTCTTATTCCTAATATTATCAAAATTCATACATTTTTTTCTTAATGGTTTGCATGGTTGTGGATTAAATAATTGTTGCTAATATTCAGTATTACAAAACTGCTCCAAATCTTCTTTATTAACACTAATTATTTATTATTTGTATAGTAATATTAAATGGTTCGATTGCTTATGTTCAATAGTACAACTAGTACTACAATATGATTAAAATAATAGTGATATATTTTTCTCACAAATTTGTCTTCATATCATTTTTAAAATTATTATACTTTACAAATTTTCTTGAGGAAATATTTATTTCGTGCACATCACAGGTACCTACAGTAATTCCCAACGGTTGCGAGTTTATAAATCAATCAGCCAATAACTTCAAAAAAATGACTGACAAACTACCATAATTTAGGAACACTTAATTACAGCCATCTCCAACAGTTTCTAGAAATGTGTCCTTTTTGGCCACAAATATAACATGCTATGTTCTTGCCATTGGATTCAAACTTCTTACGAAAACCTGGTGGTGGCTTAATGTCAGCCTCCCTAGGTCCCTCTCTTTTGGCATGGTGAAATCTTACACTTAATCTCTCAGAAGGAAGTTCACCCTGTCTTTTTATTCCATTGCGAGATTCTTCTTCTTTCGTTATCAGTTCCATTAACTTCCAGAAAGGTAGATGCTCCTCATGCATTAAGTTGATGCAAAAGTCTTTCCATGATAATGGAAGCTTTGAAATGATGACACTAACATGAAAGTTCTCCTCAATTTGCATTCCAGCCGCGGCAATAGAGTCTGCAAGGTTATTAATTTCTTGAACTTGGTCAACAACTTTTTTTTCATCAACCATTCGAAATTCAATATACTTTTTCACCTGAGATCTCTCGGTTCCATGTTTCTCATACAGATAAATAAATTTTAAATCTTCCCATAACTCCTTAGCACTCATTTTTCTATTTGCATACTTGTTGAATAGATTATCAGATAAATGGCTCAAGATGTTGCGATGACATGTTAAATTGTCAATCACCCATCTATTTTCAGAAGCTTTGTTTTCAGCCATTTCGCCAGTGCATGCATCTCTTTCCCCTAATGAAGCATTTGGGCATGGATCAGTAAGCACATATTTAATCTTTAACTGTTCCAAGAGTAGTTCCATTTGTTGAGCCCAAACTTCGTAATTCTTCCCATCAAAACGGACTATCTCAATAGGAACAAGCTCAACAGGAACATCAACAACTGAAGTTGAAACTTCTTCATTTTTCTTGCAAGCAACTGTACTTGAAACTTCTCCATTTTTCTTGCCATTAGGCTCTGACCTGCATTGTTTTGATTATGTGCTGCAGGTTAGACCAGTCTATGAATATATGTTTTCAGTTTACATTTTCACTGCTATTCAAAAACAACGTTTTACAATGAACTTATGCACAAATAAATGCCTAGCAACATGTATTCTTTTAAGGAAAAAAGTGAGTAGTAAATATACAGAATATTGCAGAAATTTCTCCAATTAAAATACAACATCGAGTATCATATATCAGGCAGTTACTAAACATCAACAAGCAGAGAAAATATGTGAAACAAGATTCTTCATGTGTGGATCCCTCAACCACATTTTGACTTTTTTTAAAAAAGGATTTTGATACTTAAATGATCAATATCATTCCAAATTCAGAAATTTTCACAATCCATGTGATCTCGTAGCTTGACAGTCAACATTGAATACTCACCTTATCCTTCCTTCCAACTTTGTGATAGCTTCCTCTATAGCAGGAACACTATTCTTGAAGGTTGACCATTG
This sequence comes from Cicer pinnatifidum, assembly GCA_037974775.1. Lineage (NCBI taxonomy): Eukaryota > Viridiplantae > Streptophyta > Magnoliopsida > Fabales > Fabaceae > Cicer > Cicer pinnatifidum. The sequence continues at coordinate 61,350,313 of JBBPBR010000006.1, read as the reverse complement.
TTCAGAAGATAAACTTATCCCTGAAATAAGCGGTACAGAAAAGGAATGTGTTTAGTTTCGAAATTCAGATTTATCAACAAACTCCAACTTCAACAAAGAGCAACTAGCAAGAAACAACATAGATTTTCACATTATAATGGGGCTATCTTTCCATAAGCTACTATGTATCACAGTTATCTAATGATGGATCGGAATAACTGTTTTCCAAATCGTACATCAAATCTTATTATGAATCGTAAGATGCATAATAAATTAAATTATGACAATTTTTAGTAGAAACAAATGACATAAGATAAAAAAAGACAAACTGATGTATCATAACAACTTTGGAAATCTTATTTGAATCTCCTTTTTCCTTTTCGTTTGACCCATTGCCCCACTAATACCACAAAAGAGCAATGGGTGGAAAGAGAGAGCAAGTCGGGACCAAAGAGATAGCACTGCCTTCTAACAAGACAACGGGAACCAAACAACACAGGAAGTTGGGCACAGAGCACTGTGTAGCAACTAGCAGGAAGAATTGAAAGCAACATAGGAGGTAGTCGGGGACCTAAAACACAATGTGCTAGGGTTGTTGTTTATGATTTTGAGGGTTTAATTTCGGCTATTTCTGTTCCATTTAAGGAAAATATCGCAAAAAACTAAAATCAACCTTAGAAGGCATTTTCAGAACCAGGTAGTGTTACTCGTCGATTTACGGCTTCACCTGGAACAGAAGATATTCGCGCTTCAGTCCCCTTTTTTCCATTTCTGAATCATGCAATAGATTCCATATTTGCGATTCTGCACATATAATCATAACTGAACCCGCGATTCATATGAGAAATCAATCCAACCAGTGATTTCTATCAGAAGGCTTCCATTTTGTTGTGTATCGGTATACCATTTGTACAATATTAACTACACTGCTATGAATGGTTGACATCCAAAAACACATTTAAAAATGTTACTTAACTAAGAACATTCCAGATTACATACAAATACAATCCCTTAAAATATACTCATCAATGAGTGTTAAAAGAACTTGTATACTTAGTTAAATATAAGAAAACTAAGATGCTAACATTTAATAATAATGTCCTAGGGTAAAGTACTTGTGAGCCAACTCAAGCAACCCTTGCAGTGTAAAGCATGACACCAAAGCAGAAAATAATGCAAGAAAACGGATCTAGAAGAAAAACAAGCATTATAAAGGTAAGCTTATATCACTGGGAATCAAGCAATCACCTTTAGAAGTGGGAAGCTGTTTTCCATCTTTTTTATAGAACTCCCTAATTGACACAAATGTTGTTCCTTTGAAATCTCGGACCACCACATTCCTCTTGGTTGATAGCTACATCAAGGAAACAACATCTCTTAAGATCAATAACTAGAAAAGTAGTATCTAATATCTGCAAAACTTGACAAAGGCTTAGAATGAAGCCACATGCAGCAAATCTTTCAAACGTAAAAATTAAAAACCCTAAATATTACAAACAATAAATGAATAAAATCAAAGTTCCATTTTCCCTCCATATAGTAAACCTTAATAAGGGCATAATAAACGTAAAGTTTAGGGCTTTTATATGATTCACGCCACAATACTAATTACTGCATTGTAAAAGTAAGAGTTGAATAATGAATAATCATGCAAGATTTTGTAATGTGTAAAGAGTAGTTGAATCACCTGACAAATAAAGCGTTCGGAGTCATCGTTTTTGCGTCTAATAACTCTCAACGCCTCAGTGAACTCTTCTAGGAGCGGTTCTGTGGGTATTATCACCGGCACCTCTGTGGTTTCTTGTGGCGGTTTGTCGTCGGTGGCGATTGAAAGAAGATAAGATTCGATGATGTTTCTGACAAAATACTTACTGTGTGGGTCGGAGAGGTCGATACCGAGTCGCTCAGAGGCGGCAACTCGGATAGTAAACTCAGTGGTTTCTTCAATGTTGGATTTTTTCAGTAAATCTAAAACCATGTCTTCTACTTTGCGTCGAGTTTCGGCATCCATTATGCAAATATCGAATAACATACGATTTCGGGGGGAAACTGAGAGTTGTGATCATTTATTCCGCAAAACAAATTGAATTTAATTGGTTCTGTTCAGTTCTTATTCCACAAATCAATACGTGTGACAAAAGATTAAGAAATTTTAAAATTAACAAAATAAAAATTAAATAATAGGTTCCACCGAGACTTGAACTCGGGTTACTGGATTCAGAGTCCAATGTCCTAACCGCTAGACCATGGAACCTTCTGCGACTTTAATTGAAATGCAATAATATTTGTACTAATTTATGAATTTTATAACTACACAAATAATGTTTCGTGGGAGTTCTGTTTTTTGTTTTTTTTATGAAAAGAAAATGAGCAAACACCACTAAACATGAACAATTAAGTGCCTCTAGAAGAGGTTAGCCAACTCCTATGACCTATCTAACAACAATTTAGAAAGAGCAAAATTAGAAATATGATCAAAAACTAAACTAGGTATACTCAAACTAAAGACCATTTTTGCGAAAGAGTCTGCAACTAAGTGCAAAGCATAGTATATTAGTATTGCAATGGATAGTCTTGACTGCTTCATTTTTTATAATGAATTGGTATAGTTTTTAGAATTAGCAAATAAGTTTATTTGACATAAATTAGTAAAAATTAGTCAGTTAATAAAATATTATTTGATGAATAAATTTATTGATCTATTTTGACTCTTCTATTCTCTATAACAATTATAAAGAGAGTTTATCAATATTAAAACTTGTAAAAATAAGACTAAAAAAAGATGGACAATAAGTTTTTCAATTTTACTACCTACACCCCTCATTTTAATATTCACACCCCTCAATTTTTTGAAAACCAAAATACCTAAAATGTTTTTCTCTCTCGATTTCAATTTTCACTTTCATTAACATAACCCCTATTCATTCTATCTTCATCATATTCATTCGCATCTTCGTCATCTTCATTATCTTGAACATCCTCAGTCAAGTAAGCATCAATGTTGTTGTCGTTGTTTTTATTTATCATAAATTGTTGTCATTATCACGAACTGAGTTATTTTAACTAAATTATTTAATGTATTTTTTAAATCAGCATCGAACAATACAAATGGCAGAAGAGCTTCTTGGTCGGCAACTGATATTACCTGATGGCATCGCACTCGCTAGTGAGTTAATTTTAATGTTGCGAACTTAGAGGGATGGTGGTAGAGATTGAACAAACGTAATACCATATCGTAGGAGAAATAGAGGGATTTATGCCTTATTTAGTGACCAATTTGGATATGTATTACTTTTCAAATATTTTTGTTATTTAAAATATTTAGCATTTGTGTAATACTGATTTCAAATATTATAACAACCGCAATATTTGAATTTAGACAATATTAAATATCAAGTATTTAGTTTACAATATGTTCATGTATAGTGTATAAAAATATCTACAACTAATATCGCATGAGACCATTGTAAATAAACTCTCACACTAGTGCTTCTTCAGTGCAATATTTTTTTCACAAATTATTTGCTGGTGGTATGAGAGAATGACTTTAAGTAAACCTGTTAAAATCAATAATTTATTAAACATATAATTTTTTTTATAAACGTAAATTAAATATCACAATTAATTTGTGCACGAAAATGACAATTCTTAACAAATGCAATAACTATCATATGATGATCTTACATAGATGTTGGTGGTGAACTTCTAAGTGGAAAAAATATTTGCTATAGGTTAAGTGATAATGCGACGGAAATCAAGTTAAATTTCGAAGCAATCACATATCATATTTTTGAAAGTGTCATCCAATTACCCATATTTGCAACTTCTTCAACATATCCACAGTGTATAAGTTGTTGAATACAATTTTATCCACCATATATTCTCTCCTAATGAGACACGAGCTCTAGAAGTTTTACCACACACTCTTGATTAATGAATGTCTGAGAGTTCTCACTCATTCCAAATAAATCTGCAATTGTACGATATCTACAATTACCATCATCGCCGACATCAATAATATTGTCATATATGAATTTATGAATTTCAAATGGCAACCAATACTTGAAGAGAAGAACTCTTGGTTGTTGAACCTTGTTGACTGATTGTCGATGTGTGAGTTTTTTTTACTGGTGATCGAGGTTGTTATACTTTATTAGATGTTACAGTGTTACACACATTTTTGTCACTACATCGAACAATTGCATCCACATATTCCCACCAAGATAGATCATGTTTGGTTGATTTATCTATTTTTCATACCTTACTTTTGTCCATCAAGTTCATCAAATTTTTTAACTATCACATTTATTTCATGTTTCACAAGTAATTATGAAGGTATACCCGATTCATCAACATGAAAAGTTAATTTATTCCCCCAAACATGAACAACGTCTAACGGAATGGAATGTGGTATCATACTATACCTGATTATTTTATATACACAAGGTATACCATGTGTTGTCATAATCATGCAACAACATTCAGACTTATCAATATCTACATACTTCACGCGATCAAACTCTGCCGCAATGTAACCTATTGCATTTTTAGATACAACACCACGCAAATTGGTGTACAATATGTTATGTTAAATATCAAACTTTTAACATTAGTATATAAAGGCATATTCTTTAAAATATAATGTTAAATATCAAAATAAAACTTAATTTCATTGACATATTTACTCGTAATCTATTTGGAGATATGTTTGATTACTTATTCAAAAATGTTAAAATGAAATAGGTTTTTAAGTAGGCTAATAGGTTATATCAGACTTCTATCAAACCCAAACTTAGCTCTAAAAGTAAATTTATGGCAGACCACATGTCAAACTTATGCCTTGAATTTTTTGTTAGACTTATCAAAACTTAACTTGGTCCGGTCTATTTCCATTTATAAGGAGAAATAAGGAGATTGAGGCAAGGTACTAATGAATGAGCATAACAAGGTCAATAAAGTCAAAACTGAAGTCAGAGATACCAAACGACGGGTGAGAAGAGAATAACACCATACTTGTGTGTCATCATGCACCATATAAACTTGTTGATGATTGAGATTGTGATTTTGAAATCTTAGAAGATTTTGGAGAATTTCCCTTGTTTTGCTATAAGGAAATGCTTGTTTTTACCAAAGGTTACTGCAAAGAAATTCGAGAAAGAATGTGATTGGTTGATTACATCAACACCACCCTTGTTTTCTGCAAATAGCGGATTTAGTGCATGTTTAGCATTTTAAAGCCACATGGCTGTTAATTATTGCATTTCGTCTCGTAAATGGTTTGTAACAAATTAATAGCCTTTCTCTCTTTGCTTTAATATGTCACAATACTCTATAGGGTATCAATGCACACGCGGTGTTATTAACATGTGTTAGAGTTTATTAACTGTAATCTTGTTTGATGATGAGATTGAGCACTTCAAGAGGCACTGGATGAGGGGAGAACCCGTGGTTGTGAGAAATGTTTTGGCCAAAACTTATGGTTTTAGTTGGGAACCAATGGTTATGTGGAGGGCCCTCAGAGAAACAGGTTCTAAAGTGAAGTTCAAAGAGGCAACGCAAAGTGTGAAGGCCGTAGATTGCTTGGGTTGGTGCGGGGTTAGTTGTACAAGTAAATTTAATTATTTGAAAAAAAATTGATCTACTTCAATGGTACTCTATTTTATGTACATGGCTCTGCTTCCACAGGTTGAAATTAATACACACCCATTTTCCAAGGCTACCTTAAAAGGTCGACTGCATAAAAATAAGTGGCCAGAAATGTTGAAGTTTTGAAAGATTGGCCTTCATCAACCTCTATTGAATAGCGTTTGCCTAGACATGGCGCTGAATTCCTTGCTGCACTTCCCTACGTGGAGTAATCCAAAATCGGGTCTTTTGTTTTTCCTTACCAATCTGTCATGAATCTAATTGCTGGTACGTGGCCTTGGCACTTCAATTAGATATTATTGGCTTAATAGGTTTCACATTTAAAATTTTAAAGTTCACTCTATATATTTCCATCTTGGAGTATTGGACTCTCATCTATCTACATATGCCTTTTTGAAAAAAATATAACCAAAATGTCCCGATCAGCTGTTTCGTGTATATATATTATTTTTTCTATTTTAACTTTTGAAAAAGAAAAATTATTAATTTAATTAAGAAAAATATTTAAATTATCTACCAAAAACAACTCTCTCTTTTTTTTATTCTGATTTAATAAATAAAAATAATAAAAAATAAATAACGTGTTATATTATCTTAACCATCTAATCTTATTTTTTCTCTAATAATAATAAAAAAAAAAAAAGAATCACACTGGAGTAATCACACTAAATACTCTGCAATAAAAAATATATGAATTAGTTTAGACATCACAAGAAATTACATATATCTTCTGCAACAATTTTTGCATGATCCATTCTCAACCTTCATTCTATCCTCTTGTGCACTCAATCTAGAGGACATTTAAATAGAAATTATTATTTTAAATTTGATGTATTTTTTATAATTTGTGGTATTTTTTCTTTAATTTAATTTCTTTTGTTTCTTCAATTTAATATATTTTATTTAATTAATATAATTTACTTTTATTATTATTATTATTATTATTATTA
>JBBPBR010000006.1:61318096-61335887 GCA_037974775.1 Cicer pinnatifidum | reverse complement strand
CGAAAAAAAAAAAAGATAAAAGACTAAAACGTTATCTGAAATTAAATTCAAAAACCACATATGTAATTTAGCCAATATATTAAATACACTCACTAATAACTTTATATCATTATTTTTCAACAACAATAAAAAGAGAGTGTGACTATACAAGACTTATTATTTAATAGTCATCCATATTAATTATTCTCCGACGTAATTGGCTAATAGAGAGTGATCTTTAATAAGAAAAAAAATAAATATAGCGCCTTCTATAAAAATGTTTTTAGAACATTTCTTAACATTTTTCAATAAATTAGTAGTAGTAAAATATCGAAAGAGGAGTTAGAAAGTGAGAAATCTATAACAGACAAACAAAAGTAAAAAAAATACTTGTTTAGACACAATATTTATATAAACACAATATAAAATATAAAATATAAAATTAAAAAATAACTATATGAAATGATTAAATTACTTCTCAATTAATTTTTTTAATTTACGTGTATGTGCTCAAATATTTTTAATTTGGGTAATGAAAATATATCGTCCTCGAATAAATTATATGCAGCGTATTAAAAATATATTAAGAGAAAAACGTAGTAAACGTGGGTATTGGGTAAGTAGAACAGTGAGATAACGTTCGACATAAGAAAAAGAGAAACACGAAGGGGAAACGAGGCGGAATAAATATTGGGTAAATTAATAAACCTAATCTGATTCAGAGACGATCTAAGCACAATTCCCACGCCGTCTCACATCGGTATAATACAATTCTTTCCCCAAAAGATAAAACACTTTTCAATTCTATTCTTTCCTCAGTAAACGTACAATTCAAGTATTCTATTTCATATAGTAGAATAATTTAACCAATGACTTAATAAAAATAGTAATTAAATTTTCTACGTTGCTTTCATTCATAATCTCAATTATTCCTTCTAAGAGTAGCGTTTTTTTTTTTTTTTTGTTTCGATTTTGGAATGCTAATTATTAATTATTAATATTAATAATAATGCATAATCAGATTCCACACTGCACATCTTCTGGTAACTTGTAGATGGACTCTTCGTCCGGTGGCCGTCCTAAAGTGGCGGCGAAGCGAGGCGACGTCGCCAGAGAGAAGCACATGCCGCGTCTTGAGAATCAAATCCATAACGAAATTGAAGAGGCGAAACGACACACTTCCACCAGCATGAGAAAGAAAAGGAAGACCGTCGCCGATCTTGGTGGGGGATCGGAATCGGGACTGAATGGAGAATCGGCAAGAACGAAGAGAAAGAAGAAAAATTCGATTGATCAAGTTAGCAGATTTTATTTTGATGATTTAATTATATGTATGTATTATGCTCCGAACACGCAATAATTCAATTGATTAAGAATTCAATAAATTTTGCAGGAGAAGGAAGGAGATTGTGGCAAGGTACTAATGGATGAGCATAACAAGGTCAACAAAGCCAAAACTGAAGTCAAAGATACCAAACAACGGGTGAGAAGAGAATAACACCATAAATCTGTGTCATCATGCACCATATAAACTTGTTAATGATTGAGATTATGATATTGATATTTTAGAAGATAGACATTTATAAATCTTTTGGAGATTTCCCTTGTTTTGCTATAAGAAAAAGATTACTGCAAAGAAATTCAAAAAAGAATGTGATTGGGAATTTGGTTTATTACATCAATACCACCCTTGTTTTCTGCAAATAGCGGATTTAGTGCATGCTCCGCATTTTAAAGCCACATGCCTGTTAATTATTGCATTTCGTCGCTTAAATGGTTTGTAACAAATAGCCTTTCTCTCTTTGCTTTAATATGTCACAATACTGTATAGTCTATCAATGCACACTCGGTGTTATTAACATATGTTAGAGTTCATTAATTGTAATCTTGTTTGAGGATGAAGGTTCTTTTACCTGTGACTTTTACCTTGATGTTGGTTTCTCAGGTTGTATCTAGGAAAACCAAGGAGAGTAGTAGTTTGATGTGTCATCAGTGCCAGCGGAATGATAAGAGTGGTGTTGTCTTTTGTTCAAGTTGCAACAGAAAACGCTATTGTTACGAATGCATTGAGAACTGGTATGTTTTGTTTTCTTTATGAAAGGTGAAAATTATTTCATGATGTTGTCTTGAAGAACCTTGTTGGTTTCCCTTATTTTCACAATGCTGGCCGCTGACTATGATTGAGATGAATCAGGTACCCAGGAAAAACCCGAGAGGAATTTGAGAATGTGTGTCCATTTTGTTGCGGCAATTGCAACTGCAAAGCTTGCTTGCGAGAGTTTCCTGTGCTAATGGTAGATGTCACCTCTTTCTATTTTCAAAATTCAAAATTTTTCAAAGCAATATAATAGTTTATATTCTTACCATTAATTTTATTTAACTCATGTCTTTGTTTTCACAGGACCGAGAAGTTGATGCCAGTGTCAAATTACAGCGTCTGTTGTACTTGCTATCTAAAGCTCTGCCAATTCTGAGGCATATCCACAGGGAGCAGAGCTTGGAATTAGAGGTTGAAACCAAAATAAGGGGTAACGTGATGACAAACATGTGCATAGAGATTTAGTTTTGTTTAGCTTTTTCATTCTATTTGATTATATGATTTGATTATATGATGGTAGGTAGGCAACTGCAAGAAATTGACATAACAAGAACACAGCTAGATGAAAGTGAGCGCTTGTACTGGTACACTTACTAAGCATACTATCATAAGATATTAAAATGCAGTGATTATAATTTCTGTTACCATTTTGTTCCATCTTCTTTGCCTTTGGTTTGTCAGGGGCTTTGTGGAACAGAATGCGGTCCTTGTTGTAAATATTTCACAACAAGGCTGTCACTTTGAGGCCTTGATTGCCTTTATCATTTAATATGCCATTTGGTCCTAAACTGAATGCATCATTATAAATGGCAGTGACAATTGCAATACATCCATACATGGATTTTACCGTAGCTGCCCCAACGACGGTTGCTCTTATGATCTCTGTATTGGGTGCTGTCAAGAGCTCAGAGAGGGTAACCAACCTGGAGGCATGGAGGCTGGAACATCTCATGAAAAATTTGAAGAAAGTTTTCACATTCATGATTCAACAAAAAATCAGAGTGAAACACATTGTAAAAGATATGGGTGGGAGAGTGAACTTGCACCTTCTAGTTTTCATTCTCAGACTGACACGTTCTCTCCCTTCCCAGAATGGAAAGCTAATAGTGATGGTAACATTCCATGTCCTCCAAAGCAGTGTGGAGGTTGTGGTACTGCATTGCTGGAACTGAGACGCATTTACAAAGCTAATTGGGTAGCAAAACTGCTAAATAATGCCGAGGATCTCACTAGAAATTACACACCTCTAGATGTGGATGTTACTGAAAAGTGTTCTTTATGCCAGCTGTATTTGTTTGAAGGAAAAATCAATCCTGAAGTCAGGAGGGCAGCATTCCGGGATGACGGTAAAGATAACTTCTTATATAGCCCAAATGCCCTCAACATTTCTGATGATGAGATTGAGCACTTCCAGAGGCACTGGATGAGGGGAGAACCTGTGGTTGTGAGAAATGTTCTAGCCAAAACATCCGGTCTTAGTTGGGAACCAATGGTTATGTGGAGGGCCCTCAGAGAAACAGGTTCTAAAGTGAAGTTCAAAGAGGAAACACAGAGTGTGAAGGCCGTAGATTGCTTGGATTGGTGTGGGGTAAGTTGTGCAAGTAAATTTAATTATTTGATCAAAATTGATCTACGTCAGTCATACTTCATTTTATGTACATGGCTCTTCTTCACAGGTTGAAATTAATATACACCAATTTTTCCAAGGCTACCTAAAAGGTCGAATGCATAAAAATAAGTGGCCAGAAATGTTGAAGTTGAAAGATTGGCCTTCGTCAACCTCTTTTGAAGAGCGTTTGCCTAGGCATGGCGCTGAATTCCTTGCTGCACTTCCGTACGTGGACTACACTGATCCAAAATCGGGTCTTTTAAATTTTGCCAGTAAACTTCCTGCAGGTTCTCTGAAACCAGATTTGGGACCCAAAACATATATTGCTTACGGATTTTCTGAAGAGCTTGGCCGGGGAGATTCTGTGACAAAACTGCACTGTGACGTGTCTGATGCGGTAATTTCTGCTCTGAGAAATCCTTGTCTTTTTTACATGTGGAAATCTGTTGTTGGGAGTCCTTACCAATCTTTGATAAATCTAATTGCTGGTATGTGGCCTTGGCACCTCAATTAGATATTATTGGTTTAATAGGTTTCACATTTAAAGTTTTAAAACTCGCTCTATATGTTTCCATTTTGGTGTATTGGACTCTCATTTGTGCCTATTTTTCCGATAACAATGGGTTTAATTTGGATTTTCCTGAAATCATAATACAGGTTTTGGATTTTTTAAGAAAAAAGTAAAGAAAAATCCTCAGTGATGCACTATATTTTATAGGGATTGTATTTCCTTTTGAAGTATGAAACTCTATTTGTTTTACACATTGCTTTGCTTATATGAGTATTATCTTACAAGGATCAGAGGGATTGATTGATATTGTTCGGCACAACGATGATTATTGATTCAAGGTTTACTTTTTAGCATCATGTAATAATGGACTAACCACTTTTAATATTTCCAATAAAAATGATTAAAACATTGCTTTAGTTAGATATCTATCAATTACAAAACTAGTTGGGTTCTCATTCATGCCTATCAATTATACTATTAACAAGTCATAAATAATCTGCATTTTTCCTATTGTTCTGTTTTTACTTTTTATAAAATTGTGTTTATTTCAAATTTTATTTAGTTTTTTCTTGATGGAAGCATTTAAAGAGCTGGAATAAGTTTGCTACAATCTTAATTTCATTTCTTAACTATATATGATCAGGAGTGTAGGTTCAATTCTTAAAAGGTATAGATTTATAAACTTAGATGTAGTTTTATCTTTGTCTCCAGTTCTCTGGAATGAGAATATGAAATGGTAATAATTTATTTTTGCAATTGAGTTATTATCATATCCCCTATATATAAGAATTCTATTACTGCTTATAGATTTTGTTTTATCACAAATGGAACATGTTGTATTATAGGGACATCTTCACATCCTATATATTTTTGGTATGGTTTTTTATTTCCTTTTAATATTCTGGTTATTATTCTTTTTCTTAATTGTAGAATAGTCATTCACTTTATGTACTTAAAGTTTATATAATGTAACACTTGCACATGATAAATACAAGAAAATAAAATTTAGTTTTTCATTTTTCAATTTGGTATCAGAGCTCTTGATCTTGAAGATTTTGCTTTTGCTTTAGATACTCTGGCCACAATCATTACAGTCTGCGGAGACTAACACTACTGCCTTCATTGCAGCTTTTCTGCACCTTAGTTATGCCTTTTTTAAGTGCAGACTGCTGCAGGTAGCACTACTGCCACTACACAACTCTGTATTTCGTCGTCCATTTGACTGACGATCCCAATAGGTGAAGCTTCACTATGAGACCGATCTATCCCAGAAGCCTTGCAGCCATCCAACTGCTGATGTGCCCACATGTATGCATATAACATAACCTTGTCTCTAATGTATGCAGTATGTATGTGGTCAACATGCCACCATCCGCTGCTCTACTAGTACTCGTGTAGCCTGTTGCACAAACAGCTCGCCAGTCACCTTTGAACTTAATAGAATGAGTGCTTTTGTTCCATCTCAGAACTTTTTGGTGGCAGTTTTCTGTTAGTAAGCTATCTAACAATGCCAAGTAAGAGTTGCACTTTCTCATCCTTTAATGTTTTCGGTACTGTGTGAGGAATTCTGGATTACCCTGTCACATTTTTCATCCCACCTCACTTTGTCTGAGTAAACATTGCATTATTGTGGCTAATGGATCTCATGTTTCTGTTATTGATTGTTGTAACGTTCATCTCCAACCGTCCCTACACTTAAAGAATGTGCTTCACGTTCCTAAACCAACCAATAACTTTATTTCCATTTAAAAGCTTACCCGAGACTTAAAGTGTGATAATGACATTTTTTCACTCCCATTATGTGCTACACGATCTTGCCACGAAGAGGACAATTGGAGTTGCTATGAAATAATGAGGATTATATTATTTAGAGTTAAATATGTTTTTAGTCCTTAAAAAAAATTCTTCCACTATTAGTCCTTACAATATTTTATGTCAACAGTTTTAGCCCTACTGTTAAGTCAACTTACTTGTACCCATCAAATTTTTTAAATGTTTTTTGTAGACACATATAGAACATTATAACTATCTCCTCTACAAAAATTTATGATTTTTTAATAAGGGATAAATTTTATAGAGACCACAAACATATTTAATCCTAATATCTACAACACATGGGAACTAACAGTTGTATCGGAGATAAGGTGCCCCTTCCTGTCATCAGACAAAGTTTTGAATCTGTAACTTCTCATATTTGGTTTTAACACACTTGCCTTGATCATTCTCCTATCGAATTTCTCGTGTTGTTTTTTTTTTCCAAATTTGATTGTAAAAGAATAAACCAGGTCTTTTCATTGTGATGTTCGTCAATTCACAAAAGTACTATTGTTCAATTTGTCCTCCTAGTAAAAGTATCCAACCCTTTGATCTAACTCATTTTGTATAAGGTATTGCTTCTAATTTCAATATATCAAGAAAAAATGGCGTTTTTCCTTTATTGATGATTGTAATCGGATCACTTTGATATTTCTCATGAAGGATGAATCAGATGTTTTATCGTATGGCTCAAACACAGTTCAAGAGACCAATATTTTTCAACGATAATGGTGTTTTTGTGAGTTAACTTGTGTGGACTCCCCTCAACAAAATGGTGTTGCATAAAGGAAATGTTGTCATCTCCTTGATGTTGTTGGAGATATATTTAATCTTCCAACGTTCCTAAATCTTATTGCAGGGAAGTTGTCTCAATTGCCACTTATTTGATAAATAGTTTACCTTTTTGTGTTTTCGATGGTGTTAACCTTGTATGGCTCATGACAATTTCTATTTATCCATTCTCATTATGATCAGCTTCAAGACTCGTGTCTTTAGATGTTTTGCATCTGTCCATTTTCATAGTCCTCCTGGAGGAAAATTGGATCATGGGGTTGTCAAATGTATCTTCATCGGTTATACTCTAGAGACAAAAAGAGATACAAATGTTATCATCTCGATATTTGTTGTTTGTGTCTATGTATCAAATTTCATAAAACAAAGTAATTCTACATTAGCCCTCACCTTCGGCGAGTCGTTAGCAAAATATAGTTGTACGGTCGAATGCAGACGCATTAGCCCTCACCTTCAGTTCGTGAATTGTTATGGATGAGTCATAATTAATGATCTCAAATTAAAGTATGGGACTCCTATCTTCTACGAGGCTAGTTTGTGAGTATAAGTATGCCATTAGCATCACAACAATCTAACTTAGCATGATAGGACGAAGTACATAGAGACAGACCAAGAGTTTTCAAGGAGTAACTAGATATTGGTCTTATAGCTACAGCATGCATCCTTTCAAGGCTTCAGTTGGAAAAAGATCTTACTGGCAAGGTGAGAATGATAGATATTATTCACCTACTTGAGTAGGAGTGTTGTATTATAGGGACATCTTAACATCTTCCATTTTTCGTATCCCTTTCATGTTTTTAGTTATTATTTTGTTTGCTTATATTTAGGATATCCATTAATAGAATCTATGCACTCTAACTTATATAATGCTACCTTTTTACCTAGTAAGTTCAAGGAAATAATTTCCATTTTCCAATTGAACACTCAGTAGTACAAGGAGCATTTAAAATGTAGATGTTGGAGATTATGGAGTTGGTTTTGTGTGTTTATGTGTGTCCTGATTAATTTAATTTGATTGCAAACAATTGGTATACAAGACTAATTATTTCCACCCCTAAACAATTGCAAACAATTGGTATACAAGTCTAATTAATGAGTTCAATTTTATGTGTGACCTCCTATTTTTGCAGTATTTTAGCATAATGCATCAAACTATAGCTTATTTTACATAATTTTGTGATGGAATTTTAGGTCAATGTGCTGACACACACAAACAAGGTGGATATAGCTCCCTGGCAGAGAGAAAGCATAAATAAATTGAAGAAGGGATATGATAAAGAAGACGATTTTGAACTTCATTGTGGAGCATTAGCTAATGCTGAAGGAAAATCTAAAGCATTGGATCATGATCAAAAGGAAGAGAATGGAGTTGACGGGATTGCACCAAGTATCCAAGTAGATCAATGCATTTCATCTATATCAGATGACTTGAACAGAAAGTTAGAAACACAGAACACAGAACAATGTGATGATAATGGAAAGAGCTCTTGCACCGACAGAAATGTTGCTGTAAGGAACTCCTCTGTGGAAGCAAGTGTTAGTATAACATCATCTACTGAAGTTTCAGATTATTCCAGGACTTCCGAACTGGAACATGTTCAATCTGCAACCAGCTTAGCTTCAACTAATACAAGCATAAAGAACGATAGAATGAGAATTGATTTTTCAGATGGTAATGTGTCTGGTGATCTCAAGAGAGAGTCAAAACAAGGCACCGGAAGAGACTCTTTGGACGCCAACAATGGAGCTGAGACTGTCCTTGGTGGTGCTGTTTGGGATATCTTTCGCCGGCAAGATGTTCCAAAGTTAGTTGAGTACTTAAGAGAGCACAAGAAGGAATTTCGTCATATCAACAATCAACCCATTGATTCAGTGAGTAGCATTGCAAACCATTATTTACTTTACTAACCATATGTGGAGAGCTGAATCTCTTTAATATTCTGGTTTCAGGTTGTACATCCCATTCATGATCAGACTATATTCTTAAATGAGAGACACAAGAAACAGCTTAAAAGAGAATTCAGTAAGATCCTCATCTTCTTTCCTGATTCAAAAGAGAATTCAGTACTATCACAACATAGTAAACATCCTTTTCATTATGCAGATGTTGAACCATGGACTTTTGAGCAACACCTTGGCGAGGCTGTTTTCATTCCCGCAGGATGTCCTCATCAAGTGAGAAATAGACAGGTAATATAATCTGGTGACAGACGTGTATTTTAAAGTTCTAAATACCATGTGGCACTGCATTCTTATAGTTTCTGGAAACAGTACAAGCTCTCACTCTTAATCAGTACAAGCTCTCACTCTTAATCATTGTTTTTGCGTCTTATTTTTAAATATGGTTTCGTTGTAATTATCTGGACTCTGAAAATCAATGCTTGACATCATATTTACAGGGTATAACACATGAAAATTTGAATATAATGGGTTTTCACGGATCAACCTTTAGGGAAACATGAGCTTTATATGGGGGTTAAAACCGGGAAAACTTCGGAAACCTGTGCCTATCTTATTTGGTTGTGCATACTACGCAACAATTGTAGAGAATCTAAATATATATAGTAGTATTATCTGGATTATCTATGCATCTTGGAGAGTATAATAGCAAACAGCATGAGTCCTCCCTATGTGTTTGATGATTCTAAGAAGCATATGACAAGTGCTGAATCTGGAAGGTTAAAGGGTTCATGTCTTAAACTATTGGTTCCTGAAATATGTCAACATAGGGAGTTTAATATTGTATCTAGTTTCTTATTCCCTAATTATGCTGTAGAAGGGTTAGTTTGCATCACATTTTCTCCCTGACAATTCAATATATAGAATTTATTGTTCCAACTACTAAAAGTGTAAACATTATTTTACTCTATTTGTTGCCTAACTTCTTTTCATTGATCAGTCTTGTATCAAGGTTGCGCTCGACTTTGTTTCTCCGGAAAATGTTGAAGAATGTTTACAACTAACTGAAGAATTTCGTTTACTCCCGAAGAACCACAGGGCCAAGGAGGACAAATTGGAGGCAAGTCTGTCTGTTATCTGGCTTTGATTTCTCATGCATGTTGAGTGACTGTCATCCTTTTATTTGCTACTGTTGTATAATTGTTCTTTTCTTTGTCAGTCCTTCTATTAATCGAAATATATATTTTCGAAATATATATTTGCGTGTTTTTGAAATATATATTTTCTCCAATATCTTTCCAGTTTGGCAGTTTAACTTATTGTCCTTGCACTTTAAAAAGGTCACTCTCTACATTTAATTATTTTGCCCCATTGAAGATTTTAATTCGTGAGCCCCTCTTCTTTACAGGTTAACAAGATGACCCTGTATGCTGTAAGTAGTGCTGTTCGAGAAGTTAAAGAACTGATGATGGCCAATAAGTAAGGTTGGGCCAATCTTAATTTTTATCTCTAATTTTAATACAACGTATAGACTATAAAGATACATATTTATTTGATTGTTACCAGTTTTCTCATCTTGGTTGTAATTTTTGGGAATAAAGTTATGGATATAGAAGATCGATATGATATTATATAGTATTTTCACAAACAATTAAAACAGATAACTGTCATGTTATGGATATATATAGAACTAGAAGACTGTTTTGCTATTATCTAATTGGAGTAAGCTTTATTTAATGCCTCGAATTTTCTATTAGTATTACCATATTAAAAATGCCTAGTCAGTTGGGCATTTGTAGTGGGTTCTCCAAATGTAGTATTGTGATGAGATCATGAGAGCCGGACATGTCCATATACCACGTCTGTTAAGGGTTCAGACCTTACAAGACGTTGCAGGGGCACGAGTCCCACAGGTCTGATTGGCCCTGCGGGGCATGAAAATTATGTTTAGTTTTTTCCATTCCACATCGGGTTTTCACCCTTTCATTGCAGATTTTGATGAATGATTGTAAAAACAGCATAATGATTGTCCTCAATTACAACATATTATTAAAAGACTTCTGCAGAGAATAATGGTTAATTAGAATGCTTTCAATAAGGGTGTAAGAGGAGTCATCAATATCTAACCTCCGTTATGCTAGTGATCTATTTTTGCGGAAGCTCTTCAGTTAATAAAAGTTAATGTCCTTTTTTTGTTTTGAATAAAGTGAATGCATTAAATAGATCCGCGTCAATAATCAGGCGAATGTTACTAAAAAGATTCGACAGTTTTAGCAAAGTTTTTGCTAAAAAGATAGAATATAATATACTAATTTTTATTTTTACTATGAATATCCCCAATTTGATTTTTTTTTTCTGACATAAAAAGTTGATAAAGTGAGATAATTAATTGTTGCTATTATTATAACCACGTCAAATATATGTATATAATATTACTCATTATTTAATTATTAATGATTAATATTACTTTTTTTTCTATAGTAAATTAATTACTTCAAATACATTAAATTTACTTAAAATGTGATGAAAAGTGTATAAATACCTTGTAAAGAAGCTCAATTGATTATATATATATACAAGAGAAAGAACGTCAATTTGTTTGATTTGGAAGCTCCATACAAATTTGATGAAAACAAGTTTATCTCTCATTTTTTTTAAGGGATTTGCACACAATCATAATTTTACAGTACAATAAATTAAGTTAATTTATTGGGAAAAAAAGTCAATTATGGAACACTCGATCATAATTAGAGTCAATACTTTTCACAAATACTTTTTCCGTTAAAAAAAATATCACAATTAACCATTTCATTCAGATTAAAAAAAAAAAATTATTAAATTATTTATGTTAATTATTGATGTATTTATTATAAATGTAAAATAATATTCGATCAGTTTAAATTTAAATGTTTCATTGGAGGTATTTAAAAAAAAAAATCAATTGTGTAGATTTCAATCATAAAATGAGTTTAATGTATTCAAATACCGTGAATGAAAAAGTTTGATGAATTGAAATGCAATAAATAAAATATTTTAATAAAAAAACTAAATAATATATTAATATTATAAAATGACTAATAATTTAAGACAAATAAAAAAAACAAAGTAAACATTTAAAATCAGCAGAAGGAGTAAATAATAACTGAGAAGTGGTGCATGTAATATTGATTAAAAAAGATAAAATTGAAAGGGAAAAAAATAATTACAATTGTATTGAAAAATAAAACTAACTTTTTATAACAAATTTCTTTTGCAAACGTGACAAATATGATGGAGAGAATATTTTAAATTAAACTGAATTTATGACATTAGCAACACTCACGGTTTGAATGCAGCAACCTATTCAAGAAAGTGTTTATTTTAGACTCAACTGCGTGTTGTATTGCCTAAAACAAGATGGCGGGTGATGCGGATAGAAGGAAAGTCAGTCATTTGGTGGAGAATTAGACTGGAAAGGGTATGAATCTCTCTCCCATGTCCAGGAGATCTACATTTTTTCTCTACATTCACTCAATAAACAGTCATTCTTTACATTCTTAATCAGAACCGACTCTTGTAAGAAATCAGGGGATTATATCTTCAAAATTGCACAATACATTCTCAACGACACGGCCAGTCGACCACCATGGCAACTTATTACAATACAACTACTAGAAGAAGAAAAAACATCTAACATGTAGAATATAGCCTTCCAGCTGACATGTTGCATCTAATAAAAACCTATTGTTGAGCCAAGAAACCTGCATTCATCTACTTTCGAGGCCACCCACTGTAATGAAATAAACTAGCTTGAAATAACTTTAATTAAACAGCTGTCCTCAGCTAATGATCATTTTGTCAAAAAACTCGGCTTGCTCGGGAAAATATTCCATCAATTCATCCTTTGTCACCCAAACAAAATCCTCGCATTTTCCAAAGTTGAACTTGCTATTACCAATTACTTGGGACTTGAAGAAGAATTTCTGACAGAAGATTTCAGCAAAGGAAAAAATGAGCAAGTATACTCATAATCAATTTTCACACAAAGACAGAAGTATTGAAAAGGCTTTGGTGGCACAACTAAACCAAGCAAAAGCCTATGAAGGCATTTCTAGAAAATGCCATAACTATATGTTACAAATAAACAAATTTTCTATGCATATACCTTAAAAGGTGTAGATCCTGACAGGTCTTTGTTAGGCTGAACAACCATATGAGCCATTGGAGCATTTCCAACAAAATATGTATTGGAAAGATCTCCTATGACTGATTTCAATGCAGACTCTGCACACTGCAAAATTTCAAAACATTAAGAGGCAAAAGAAGATAAATGAAATAGGAAGAGGAAAGCCACATATGAATGAATGTTCACCTTACGCATGGTTTCCTCAGATTCATAAAGTTTCTCAGGAAAATGCCACACAGGCTTCTCGCTTGGAGCCCCATACCCATTACCATAGATAAGAAGGTAGAGTCTTCTGTCAAGAGCTCTTTGTAATGACCTAAAGAGGGAAGTAGTAAGAAACTATGCAACCATGCAGCAATTATGTCAGAAGATAAATTCAGTTCTTATGTAAAATTAACAGGAATGTCCAATTATGCAGCAATTATGTCAGAAGATATATTTATTACTAATTTGTCGAAGCTAAACTCAATGGATCACCAATAGAGAAGGTGAGTGAATAAAAACAAACTACACACCACCTGATTAAGAACCTCTATACTAAACACCATGCCAAAGAAAATGGACACTTGCTCACTTCTAAGGAAGATGAGGACAAGACAATATCATTGGAGGAATTTTAAATGTTTGACATGAATACGTTTCTTATATAGTATGCATTTCCTTATTATATGCCAGATTTTTAATATTACATTTTTTTACTCTAAAATTCTAAATCACACAAGTGATCGGTCTGCTTAATTTGGTGCATACCTTCGATCATTGTTTTTATCTGCTTCAGTGACTCGAGGTGCTGGTACATAGTCAATCTGATAATCACCTTTGCCCCTGGAAGTAACATAATTTTCACAAGAATAGATGGAAGAATTGATGTGGGTAAAGATAATGCGAGAAAGAGGTGAAAAAATTATCAAAGTTTATGAATTTTTTCATCATAATCACAATCGATAAGTGGAATCTAGCATAATAAGTCAGTGTACATACATACTTTTGAATGTTATAGTATAATTATAAATGCTTTTTAGCTAGGCCTTTGAATCAATTTTTGTCCTTTTTCTTTATTTCCAATCTTAATTTTTGCCATCTTTTCAACTCTTCTGAAGCTCTCAAATATGCTCAGATCTCTCTTTCAAATTAATCAATTATAATTATAGACCTACCCTAAATTTCAAATATACCTTGCATCTGATCTGTCAAGAAATTCATCGGGATATCTCCGTTGATATTGCTGTCGCCATCGGAACCTAAACATCCAAACCCCATAAAGAAAGTAGTAGTTAGTATAAAAAGACAGCAGCCACAAGATCAGTAAGAGAAGAGAACATGTTACAGAGCAGATGAAAGTAACAATGACCTTGAAAATAACAATGACCTTTGCTAAAACACGTACAATGTTTACTAAGCAAACCACAGCATAAGCATCTGAATTAGAAAATTATTGATAGCAAATCCTCATAGTTTAGGCTTTAACCTCATTTTTTCATCCTAAAATGGATAAGAGAACGAAAGCATTGATATTTCAATTCATATACTACCCTTTTTATATAACTTGGGTAAACAAGAATTCAATGAATACACAATATTGTGAACCATAAGACAAGAATCCAAGTATCTCCAATGTGTTGCAATCTTGCCCTATGCTTCCATTTCCATAGAAGTTGGATTTGTTTCTTCCATCACTACTACTCCAAGACTAAATAAAGGTCAAATCCTCAACCATTCTATCTTTGGTGCTTTTATTATTATTAGTAGTAGTATTATTATTATTATAATTATTATTATTATTACTACTATTACTATTACTATTATTATTATTATTATCTATTTATTTGACGATATCAAAGAAGAGGAGAATATCAAAATCAATTTCAAAGTAGAGAGAAAGACTTACGAGAATTCCTGAAATGCATAAACAATAGGATCAATTTTGGGAATGACCACAGGCAGTCTCTCAAAGAGCACAGAGGCAACCATTTTCTCAGAGCTTGTGCTGAATCCTCGCTTTGTCAAGAGAGGCCGAACCAATGACATCTTCATCCTGAAAGTATGTAAAAACATCACATACCATACACAAAAAGAAGAAAAACAAACACAATGGAGAGGGAAAGAGAGATTGCACACTCTTCAGACCATATTTTCAATATGATTATTCAATTTCCCGTCCCTCATTTTCATAGTTTTCTTTTCTGCAGAAAATATTCAAAATCACCTCCATAAAGACATGGAATAAGCCTTTGTTCTCTTATATTTGATAGCATATTAGGGTTGGTGTGCCATAACTTTTAGTGAATAAATCATAGTAGGAGAAAGAAAAGAGGTTACTTACGCTGTAAAGGTTTGGATATTCCAAAATCCATAGAGTATCCAAATTAAACCAATAATAAGGAATTGATATCAAAACCAGAGTCCCACCGCACCCTATTTTCTAAAATCATGTTTTGTAAACGTTTATTGCTTCAAAACTTGCTCTAAAACCAGTTTTGCATGTAATCAATAGAATCTATATGTTGAGACATGAAACGGTGAAACAGTGAAGAATCTATATGAGACAGAGCTACTATATTCTCATCTTTGTACAAATAATCACTAGAATCTATATGTTGAGACATGAAACAGAGAAGAAAAAATTAAATCATAATCAAAATTTAATAACTCCAAACTCATAGGAGCTAAAGGTCTATATTACAGTATCACTTTGAATTATTAGTATCCTATACCACTAGACACCTAATTGTGTATAGTATATCTTGCACATTTTGTATAAACAACTGCAACAAGGACTTACTGCATGGTAATTGGTAAATGATAGTAAAAAAAGAGGAGAGAGACTGAGAAAATCTAACTAGAAAAAAGAGGAAATGGCATACTTGACAGAGTTTGCAGTATCAATAATATATTCACATATATGATAATTCAGTATTGGAAACATTTGATGCAATATTGATATATGATTTTGGCCTAACTCGTGTGGTGACGGTTAAGCAGTTGAAGTCTTGAAAACTCACTTAGCATGGCAAGGCTCTGGGCCTGTTTGGATTGACTTATTTGAGTTTATCTACAAGCATAAGCACTTCTGAGTTTGTTTGAGAGAGCTTGTCTAAACAACTTATAACATGTCCATAACCTGTTTTCAACTAATTTTCATAAGTTATCCAGGTGGATAGCTTATAAAAATAGTTTATATAAAAACAGTTTGACTATATTTTACTTGTGTTATAAAAATAGTCTATACATACGGGGTTATGCTATAAGTTGTTTATCGAAACAGGATATCCTCAAGGAAAGCATCAATCTAACTTGAACAAGTAAAAACAATAAGCAAATTGAAGAATTGCTTTAGTGCTGGAGACGTGGAGTTAGTTAAAGAAATCAGAATAAATAAAAGTAGTTTGATAAGACTTGTGTTAGCATACAAAAGTCATCAGATGTTTAACAATTTATCTAAAACAAATCATTATTTTAAAACTACTAATTAGTTTGTCTTTCTGAAACTTGCACCAGAGAACAGAAAGTAAATCGATATGAGCATATAAAACGAACTAACATTCTCGATTCCCAAAGATGCCCCTAGTCCAAATATTGATTCACTTTCCTATGATACTAGTGGTTGATTTTGTGGAATCTTCTCACATTTTTGAACTAGAATCAGAGAATTGACATAAATAGAATAAATAAAAGATAATGCAGCAATCATATCGAGATATAGTTAGAATCACTCTTAGAAATCGATACAAACTGAAATCAAATAAATCCTAACAGCTTAAAATCATAGAAACGACGGAAAAATTGAAGTGGCGGATGTGGAAGAATGAAGGGAATTACCTGCGTTTTGGAGGTGTAGACGACGGCGCGGCGGCTGCGGCACTGAATGAGAGGGGGCGACAATCGACTCAAACGCTGGACAATTTAAAACGCATACATTGTATTTTTCATTTCTTTTTTTTTTTTTTGGAGAAATTGTATTTTACTTTTTTTATTTCACATAGAAAATAAAGCAAATATAATACTTGAAAAATTAATGTATTTAATTAAAAATTAAAATCAAATACAATAATTTTTCAGTTGGTGTTCCTAAAATCATTTGAGTGATTAGAAAAATAAATTTTGTAAAGATGAACGTATTTTTTGTGTGTAAAAGCCTTTAATATGAAATGTTTGTTCACAAATTGAACATGAACATTTTTCAAATACAAAAAATATATTCAACCATTTTAGTATGTTTACATTCATTTTTGGAATAACTAAAAATAATTTAAAGTCTTAGAAATAAGTTTGGTACGTTTGACAGTTGCGGGTTCAAGTTAATTTCTAATTTGAAGTTTTATTTTAAATGAGAAAAGAATAAAAAAAGCCTACTACTTCTTAACAAAAGTAAAAAGAGCCAAAGAAAAAGTCCCAGACGAGGATAATCAACTTTAACAAGCAATTCGAAATTATTATTGACACTCATTTTTGTAATGAATTCTGCCAAGCATTGTCTTTTTTGTATAATATGATGGAGAGAGAAAGTTCAATCCATACTCAAATAAATATCTATTTTCTCCAACAAATTAAAACTATGTTGAAAATCATGAGACCCACTTTTCACTAATCAGACTACCTCTAAAGAATCAGAGTAATTAAAAATTAGTATTCCTTTATTTTACCTCCAAATTTCATTTATATATTTAAAATTATTATTCAACTCACCTTTAAAATTAATATATTCAAATATAAATTATTGTATATTAATATGACTTAAAATTAATATTATAAAATTAATTTTTATCACCGTAAAACAAAATACACAATTATATATATTAGTTTATCTTTTTAAAAAATAAAAAAAATAAGCAAAGATTATAAAGTTAGTGATTATATGATATAATATTTAAACTATATACAACGATTTTTCAAAACAAAATTAATTATTTTTCAAATATTATG
>JBBPBR010000006.1:61261943-61317635 GCA_037974775.1 Cicer pinnatifidum | reverse complement strand
TCATGGTATCATTCAAATTTTTGAACAATTTATTGCAACATATTTTAGAATATTATAAAAGTTTATTTCATAAAAATTTAATTTTTTTTTAACAAAAGATAAATTAATAATGAATTTTTATAGATAAAAAATTTAAACATTCATATTTAATTTATCTTAAAAGTTTAAAATTTTTGAGAGATGAATTCTTTAAATGTCCTAAATATAAGTGTAAAAAATCATTGGACGTGTCAAAATGAAGTGTTCTAGTTGCATTGAAAATACTAGAATCCATCAAATGTCATGTTGTGTTTATATATTAGAAAAAGTAAAAATTGGCACAATTTTTTAAATGTTTTTCGTATAACTTTTAATTTAATTTAATTTTTTATAATTATAACAAATTTTAAAAAATATAAATTTAATAAAATTATAACCAAGAAAGTTAAAAATCATTAAAGAAAACACATAAGAAAGTGCATTAAAGTGTTTTCCATATATATATTTCCAAAACTATGGTTGAATGTCCTAGGTATTATAAGCTGCAAGCCTGCAACCCACCACATGTGCCATGGTAGAATGATTGGCGGAATTATTTGTTTTTGAAGAGGGATTGGCGGAATAATTGGCGGCATTTTCTACTTTCATCACCGCCCATGACATAATAACATTAATAGATCCATGATTATTATATATAAAAAATGTTATTAGAACATAACTTTATATATGTACATAATGTATTGTTCATTTAAATAAAATTAAAATTATTTGTTTAATGCAATATGTTTGTGCATTAATTAATTTAAATATTTCGTTAACAATTAAAATATGTTGTTAATAATTTTTCAAGTATATATTTCTATTAAAATATATGATAACTAATTAACTATACTTTAAATTAGTTAGTCTATTAGATTATTTTATATTTTAATAATTAATAAAATATTTAAAGTAATTAACAATATAAATTTATATATATATATATATATAACAAAAGAATATTTTATTAATAACAAATTATTATATTTTTAAATAATATTATTCACCGTATCAAGTGTTGTATGCATAATTTTGTGTTTAAATAATATTTTTTTTTAAAAAAAAAACTATAGATCTATTGTCTTAGAAATATTCACATTGGATTATGTATGGATTTTTAGAGCAAAATAAGTTATTGCTCGACAGTTTGGGTGGTGTTTTGAATCCTTCATCTTAGTATTACAATGACGTCACCCTCTTAGTATAGTTTTATCATTTCATGGTCTTAAACACATCTCTCAGAACTTAGATTATTGGAGACGTTACCTCTTTCATCCAACACCATTGAAGTTAATGGTGATCGTAACTCTTTTGAGGTTCCGAGCAAGGCTGAATTTGACGGGCTTTTAAGGAACTCTCTTGGTGGTTGGATTTTGTCATGGCAAATTGCTTATCGAATGGTTGTGGTTGAGACCAATTATAAAAAGGTTTTTCAGCTTATTGCAGATACTTCACAATTTTGTCACCCTTTAACCTGCTGTGGTCTCTTAAATTTGAAAGCACATGAACCTTGCTTGGTCTGTTTCTCTTATTCACACCGTGAAGAACAGAATACTTGCACTAACTGGTTAGCCAGAAATTTGACCAATTTTTACTTTTATTTTATTATATTCTAGAGTAAAAGTATCGTTTTAATTGTCAAAATATTTTGAGAAACCTTAGTCTTTGATAAAAATAAAAATATTTTTGAGTTTTAAAAATATAAAACAGACTAAATTTGTTTTTATAGTACATTTAGAAAATTAAGTTTTTTTTTTTAATAATTTGTCAACTTTATTATTTATAAAAATGGACAATTAGGTAATTGAAAATAACAAAAACTAATTTATTTTGATTTATTTTTCTTAAAAGTTAAAAAAAAAATTTATCTTTTCAAGATTAAATTGGATTTTCAAAATTTTTGCAGTGATCAGATCTTTAACCTATATTTTATTATAGAGGAAATATTTGTTGCACCAAAAAAATTAAATGCATGAGCAGGCATTTAGTAATTTAATTGTAAGTAGCATCGTAAGATTCTGTTGAAGCGTCTACATTTAGTAGAGTAAGAAAAGGAAATAGTAAATGTTATCCACCCCAACAACAACTGAAGCCAACCACAATAATTCATTTTGACACGGGTAGTTTAGTGTAATGTGATTTACAATCACTGCACTCAGCTGAGTCACTGCACTATACAACCGCCTTCCTCACTCTTTCCATTATTAATATTCACTCACACCATCTTCAACTTCACTTCCTACTATCACACTTATTTCTCCTCTCTCTCTCTCTCTCTCTCCCTCTCTCTCTCTCTACAATGGAAGAGAAGAACAAAACCCTTCTCTTCCTATTTTTGGCCATTTCCTTCACTCTCTCAACAACCACCACCACTCACACATTTTACTTCCAAACACAAACTCTCTCTATTCACTCTCTCCCCAATGCTCCCACACTCTCATCACCCGAATCAGAAGAACTACTATCCATACCCGAATCCGACCCACAATCTCTCTCACTTCAACTCCACCATATAGACGCACTCTCCAACAACAAAACACCACAACAGCTCCTCCATCTCCGACTCCAAAGAGATGCCGCCAGAGTCGAATCCTTCACTCTCGCAGCAGCTCTCAACCAGTCCCATAGATCCGGGTCGGGTTTCAGCAGCTCCATCGTTTCAGGTCTTTCTCAAGGTAGCGGCGAGTATTTCACTCGCATAGGCGTAGGAACTCCGGCGAAGTACGTTTTCATGGTTCTCGACACCGGAAGCGACGTCGTTTGGCTTCAATGCGCTCCATGCCGTAAATGCTACT
Source organism: Cicer pinnatifidum (assembly GCA_037974775.1). Taxonomy (NCBI): domain Eukaryota; kingdom Viridiplantae; phylum Streptophyta; class Magnoliopsida; order Fabales; family Fabaceae; genus Cicer; species Cicer pinnatifidum. Next base: position 61,314,822 of record JBBPBR010000006.1, on the reverse strand, counting down.
CACAGCAAGATCCAATTTTTGACCCGACGAAATCACGTACCTTCGCCGGAATCCCGTGCGGTGCTCCTCTTTGTCGGCGACTTGATTCCTCCGGTTGTAACAACAAGAACAAGGTTTGTCAATATCAGGTTTCGTACGGTGACGGATCTTTCACGTTCGGTGATTTCTCCACTGAAACACTGACGTTTCGTAAGACACGCGTGACGCGTGTGGCTTTCGGATGTGGTCATGATAACGAAGGTCTTTTTGTTGGTGCTGATGGTTTATTAGGTCTTGGTCGTGGGAGATTATCTTTTCCGGTTCAAACCGGACGCCGGTTCAATCAGAAATTCTCTTATTGTCTTGTAGACCGGTCTTCTTCTGCAAAACCGTCTTCTATTGTTTTTGGTGACTCGGCCGTTTCTCGAACCGCTCGGTTCACTCCGCTACTAAAAAACCCTAAACTCGATACTTTCTATTACTTAGAACTTCTTGGAATAAGCGTCGGTGGCGCGCCTGTCCGTGGCGTATCCGCTTCGCTCTTCAAACTCGATCCCGCTGGAAACGGCGGCGTTATAATTGATTCGGGTACTTCCGTGACTCGATTGACCCGACCCGCTTACATTGCGCTGAGAGATGCATTTCGTGTTGGTGCTTCGCATCTGAAGCGAGCGCCGGAGTTTTCGCTGTTTGATACTTGTTTTGATTTGTCGGGACTAACGGAGGTTAAGGTGCCGACGGTGGTGCTTCATTTCCGGGATTCTGACGTGTCGCTTCCGGCGACGAATTACTTGATTCCAGTGGATAACAGTGGAAGCTTCTGCTTTGCTTTCGCCGGAACGATGAGTGGTTTGTCTATCATCGGCAACATTCAGCAGCAAGGATTTCGGGTTGTTTACGATCTTGCGGGTTCGCGGGTCGGGTTTGCCCCGAGAGGGTGCGTTTGAGTAATGAGAATTGGGAACAACTCTTTCCCTTTCCTCCGTTTTCTGATTATTAATTATATATTGTGTCTTTTTTTATATTTATTTTTAAGCTTTATAAAGTTAGATTAGAGAAGGAAGAAGAGATCTTAATCTTTTTAGATCTAACGGAGACACTAAAAAAAAGGTTGAACAAAATGAGAATGTCTAAAAAAAAAAGTTGAACAAAATGAGAATGTTTTTGTTTCCACCGTTGAAGCCTTCGCATGTTGGTGTTTTTTTATTTCCCAATTAAATACACAACAACTACCACAAATCGACTATCCATTTAATAATGGTGTATATTTTATTTGACTTAAATTAATAATAACATGTTTTCAATAAGCGACATTGTTTTTGAAAATTATACTCATTGTAACCAGTAAAAATGACTACAATTGATCTCATTTCGCATTTATTTATTTATTTATTTATTTATTTATTTATTTATTTATGTTTTCGTTAAGATCTTGAATTGTGTTTGTGATGAAATGTCAGTGGACGTGTGAAAGCCGTATATATGATTTCTTTGGTATTTTGCCCTTCTTCCTATCTCATGCTACTAAAGAGTGAGTGCCACTAAAATTCTTGCAAAATTAATAGTATTTTTTTCTTCTTCTGATTTTACACGAAGACGGTGTAGTGTCTTTTAATTTATGGTAGTAAGCAATTCGGTGGTCTATTATCGCATGTCCATATTGCTTATTATGATTCATTCATATATAAAAAATTAAATCTTACTTGTGCTTGAAGATGGGAAAGCACATGCACTAGTGCCACAGTTCCAAAGTGGCCACACAGCACATGCTAGAGACAGGAGGTCAAAGATGTGAGCACCAAGCCACCAACCAGGCCACACTTAAAAATTAATAAGCAAGTACAGACAAAGGGAGACAAATATGTCAAATGGTTAGGAAAACTTAGGAAAGGTAAAGGCAATAGTATCTTTTCTACCTTGTTGGGGTATAGCTGTTAAAGAAAATACTATTATAAAGTGGAGCAAGCACTAACCCACTCCACAACTAATTTTCTTAACATGCAAGGTGTGAACATCAAAAGTAATTTCCTTTCAAATATGTTTATTTTTATAAATTATTTAGAGACGGGTCCTATTGGGCTGAGTATAATCTCCATCTCCAAACCATTTTTTGGGAACTTTTTCTCTGTTCCCAAACTCTCTGCCCGCATGATCCAAATAGGATAGTCTCCACAGAGAATTTCACTTGTGAAGTATAAATTGATATCACTGATTATAGTATTATTTTTTTTTTTTTTATAGAAATTGATTTTGTTTCAAAAGAGTCTCATGAATGAGAAAAAATTCAATGTCTGTCTTTTAATAATGACATTTTTATAATTAAAACTTTTTATTTTTATTTTTAAATCAAACATTCAATAACCAGTATGGTCGTTATTTTCAGATTTAAGAGTGATTGAGATACGAAATTTTATACTGACACACTATTTTTTGTTTTAAACATTAGCACATTATTTATCAAGTAGAGTTAATATAAGTGTCTTTAAATAGTGTTTAGTGTCCTTAAGTTTTATTTTAACTCACGTTCGATCTGAAGACACACTTGTATGAATTAATTATAAATAAATTTATTATATTTTTTAAGAAAAATAATAAAGTATTTAGTAAATTTTATTAATTTTATTTAAAGTTTTAGTAAAATGATACTGCGAAGAATATTATTAATTGTCGAATTTTCTTTACAAATTATATAATTTTCTATTTATTTATGGATTCAAAATACCTCCATATAATATAAACTCTCTATTTCTACCAAATAAAAAGTGGATAATTTATCAACAAATAAAAGTAAGTAAAAAAAAAAATAGACAACTATACGACTGCACTCGTTAATCAAACCTTATTTATTTAAAAGTCAAATTCATTTTACCTTTGCAGCTTATTCAAGTTGCACTTTTCAGCTCATTTATCAAACTAAACTTTTGCTCCCTTGTTTAACATTGGTGTTAATAGTAGTTTGGTTTTGAAAAGAAATATTAAATATAGAGATTAAAAGTGCTATTTCAAATAAAGAGAGAGTAAGAGTGCATATAATTTAATAAATGATGGTGAAAGTGTAACTAAACCTTTAAATTAGCAATAGTGTATTTGTTCATTTAAATTATACTCTAACTAACATCTCAACTTTGTGTTTTAACCAAATTAATTGATATTTTTAACTTAGAGATGAATTTATTATCTTATAGAGAGTTTGAAGGGCAGGTACTTTACCGTGCAAGAAAAAAGAGCATATACTTTCAAAAAGGGCATGTATTGAAATTTATTTACCTTGATAATCAATCAACATTTGTTCATGCATCAAATAAAAAAAATGAAAATAAAAGTTATGTAATTATTTGAAGTGTCGATAAATTATGATTAGTAATTAATTTAAAATAATTTTTTTTTATTAATTGTGTATAATATTTAATCTCTTTCGAACATAATAAATACAAATGACAAAAAAATTGAAAGACAACTACTACAACTTTTTCCGAAAATAATAGTCACTAAATAATTAAGTTCAGATTCTCTCACCATAAATATCATTAATTTTATTTAACTTAGTGTAAATAAATATATTTTCATTAACAAGCAACATAAACCATTGATTGTGTACTTATTTTAAAATAACATTACAATTATATATCAAAATGATAAATTAATCATTTTTATCATTTATTTGTGTAGAGTTAATTCACATCAATGCATAAATTTTTTTTAAAACAAAATATTAAGAGAGCATTACAATTTTGAAAGGAGAAAACGACATCCCGTTTGTCGTATTATCAAACGGAATGAGTAAATGTAGCGCGCAAGGAAGGAGTAATATTCCACGAAATGGTAGGTATAAAATTAGGGTTTTTAAATTCAAAATCAGATAAAGCGAGTGCAAGATTTGGATTGGATAGGTATGGAAGAAGAAGAAAAAGAAGGCCATGGAAAAGTAGCGAAGGTTAGGGCTTTAATTGATAAGGCAACCAACTCCACCGCACCGGATGTGGATCCTCGCCTCCTCAAAGCCATTAAAACGGTGGTCCGATACTCCGATTTGGAGCTCCGTTTCGCTACCCAAACTCTAATGGATCTCATGAAGCGTGACCACTCCCAGGTACGTCTTTCCGTTTCCATTTATCAACAACGTTTCGATTCCGTGTTTCCAATTAGGGTTAATTGATTTTTTATCAACGAATTTCCTTTTGAATGAGAAGCGATATTACTCTGATTAATTCTATGAACGTGATAAGATGATTAAATATTTTATTCTTTTTCATTTCTATGCTGAAAGACAATTTCACTTTAAATAATATATATGCTAATGCTACCGGTTCTGTGCCATTGACATATTTATGTATATGTGTAGAAGTTGAATACTTCGGAGTTTGTAACGAATTCTCTGATTACATCGTGAAACTGTACCAATATATATACAAGAGAAAATTTATCAAAATAAGGAAAATAGTCAACTTCTTAGACTATTTATGGAAACTATATCGTAGGTTATACGGAGAGAGTAATACTTATTGTCGAAATAATCCTGAAGTTGCTTACATTTAGATTAGGGCATATCTCCGATATAAAACCCCCAGATTGACATGGTCTGATATGTGTTGCAGGTTAGGTACCTTGCAATTCAAATAATTGATGAACTCTTTATGCGTTCAAAGCTTTTTAGGACCCTTGTTGTTGAGAACTTGGATCAGTTAATGTCCTTGAGTGTTGGTTTTCGGCGAGACTTGCCGCTTCCAGCCCCTCCGTCTGTTGCATCCCTTTTGCGTTCAAAGGCCATTGAATTTTTGGAGAAGTGGAATGTGTCGTTTGGGGTTCATTACAGGCAGCTCAGATTGGGTTATGATTACCTTAAGAATACTCTAAGGCTTCAGTTCCCTAACATACAAGCCAATGTGGAGAGGATTCGGCAAGAGAGAAGGGAAAGAGAGAGGAGGTCGAAAGAGATTTTGTTGAACAAGTTTGAATCTTTGAAAGAGAAATTTTACATAATAAAGGGAGAAATACTGTCTACAATGGATGAGATTGATAGGTGTTTAGACATTTTGCATTCAAAACAGGAGCCTGTGTCAGATGATATCTTAGATGATGAAGAGGTTGATGATTTCCGCTCTTTGGAGTTGCAGCAGCTTCGTCGTGATGCAATAAATGAAGGGGAGAGAGTTTATGAGAGCAGTGATAACAAGGTAGTTTTTGATGCATTGAGGGAGCTATACAAACTTCTGGTGACAAAGCATTTGGTTTCTATCCAAGAGTGGGTTTCTGTTCTGATAAGAGTTGAAGTAACTGACAATAGATTCAGAGATTCTACTTTGAAGGAGTTCATTGATATCCGAAATCGTCTCAAATCAATCAAAAAGAAATGCGAGGAGGCAGGTTGTTCTGTTCTAAACACATCAAAACTTGATGGGGAAGAAGATTTTTGGGAGGAGGGTGGTGTTATATCCATTGAAACCTCATCTAATGTGCCTGATAATAAAAACAAACAACCTGACATGGCATCAACTTCCCATAAAACGAACAGCGGTAATCTTGGTTCATATGCTAAAGAATCTAAAAGCTCTAATACCGACAGCCTACTTCATGGAGGAAATGAATCTGAGTCGAACCCTGTGAGGAGTAAACTTTTGACAGAAGCTCCTGTGATAAGATGGGGTTCTCACTTGGATAGTTGGGGTTCAAACAGGGTTTTTATGGCCAACCAGCGTGGCTTGGAGCTTGAAAGTCACTGGGGTAGGGTAGACGATGATGCAGTTATTCCATCAGATAAAATTGCTGAATTGAGTGTTCAGGCTATGCCTTATGAAGAAAAGCAAATTGAGATCCAACCATGCCGCGCTCCCTTGAGGAAAGGGGGACTCTGTCAGAGAAAAGATCTGAAAATTTGTCCATTTCACGGATCTATTATTCCTCGAGATGATGAAGGGAGGCCACTTAATCCTAGTCCTTCAGAAGACGTGAATGTTGATATAAAGACTGATTCAGCACTAGCAGAGCAGTTAGCAAAACAAGCTGTAAAAAATGTTCGTGAAACAGACAAGGAAGCGGCCAAAAAAAGGGAAATTGATAGACAATCATTGAAACGTGCAAAACTTGCTAAAATTCGGGAACACAATGAAGCAGTTTTACGGGATGCTGCATTGACTTCAACATCAAGATCAGCTGCTTTTGGAGAAGACGAGGTGACTAATGAAGTGTCTGCCAGAGACAAGAAAGCAAGTCTCGCATCCATGCTGAAAAAGAAAGTAACACCAAAAGATAGAATAGCTCAGAAGCTTTTGAGTACACGGGCAAGGGATAACGCTGGTAGCCAGCATATGTCCCATGAGGATGCTAAATATAGAGAAGCCTTCCCAAATCAGTGGTAAACTGGGATGATTTTGGTTGAGCTTGTCTGTTCATCTATTTTTCCTAATAGTTACTTTGTTAGGCAGATTAATGAGGACCAATTAAGGATGAAGAAAAATAGTCGTTTGGTCAGTTTATGTGTTTCTTTATTGATTCACCCGTCACATTTTCTGTAATATCGTTTTGTATATAGTAGTAGGGGCCAGGGGATTACAAATTCGGCAATTGATGTGGTCCTGTGGATGTTACAAATTTATTGTCAATAATAACTGCTTTTGCAAATTGCGACAATTCTTCATTTCGTGATATTGTCACAAGAATGAAGATTGGTGGTATCTGTTTTGAGTGGTGCATAGTGCATACCATATACATGAGGTGTGGATGGAATCTTAATTTGGAAAGTCTCGTGTGATGTTTTATCAGTCTGAAAAGTGTCATAAATGGTTTCCATTATTGTCATAGGTGGTAGTTCACCTGTCACTAAAGTGGTTGAAGTAGTTTCCGCTGGTGGTTGACCTTCTTAGATTGGGACTTGAGTTGTGTGCACACTAAATCACGCGATCTCGGTCATCAAATAAAAAACCCAGTCAAAAATTTGTCAGCTCAAATTTAAAGGTAGGAAATTTTTGTTTAAAAAATCAATATCTGCCTTTGAATCTAAACCATCCAAGATCGATCTAGATTGTGGGATTTTGTGAAGTCAAAATGCACCTCATCCAAAACTTGTCACCCAATTATTGCTTCACCCAACGACAAGATCTTTATGATACGCATGTTTGATCTTAAAATTGAAAAGATGGAGCCTACTCTATAACGTAAATTATACTTCAGACGTTGTTTTAATCAGTAAGTGGATTTTTTTAATGATCTTCTATTATAAAAAATGGGAAGAGGGAGGTGGAGCCGATATTCTAAGAACTAAAAAAGAAATATTCCACTTATTTCTTTTGGTGCCAAACTAAACTTTTGCTGCTAATACTTTCTTTATTAGTGCTTCTAAACAGTTTTACTACTGCTTTTTTCACATGATTTGTTTCCCTTGAGCTGAAACTCCACAAAAGAAAATTCATGTTTTTATAATATCTCTAGGCATGGTGATTTTGCTTTGAATTAAAGTTGATTGTGCTATAATCACATTTTTATTGCTCAGTATTCAGTGATCTCATCCTTACAATCTTCCTTGGGGAATTGTCTTCTTATACTTATTTTACAATAGGATAGTTAACTCAGCAAGCCAGCCTCACAATTATGCATTCCTAAAGTCGAAATGTTAGTATGACTTTCTTCTGTTGTACAGTATGAGGACGTTTACCTCAAAGAAAGAAATAAATAATAGTCACGAATTATGATTTCATGACAAGTAAGACAAAATAATTATTAACAAGTGGACCAATACCTGTTATAAATAGCTTGTAGAGCATCCATTCCTTGTAAGTGTTTTATAGAGTCTCCTCAAATTAAGTGAATTTTATGACTAAATTAATTAGTTCTTAAAATCAATAATAACAAAGTAATATAAAATTTGATACAAAATAGGAGATGAATATAATATTTTGAAATTTTATAAAAAATAAAATATGATTTTTATTATATTTTATACGATATTATATTTATGTACTATTTTGTGTTCTAATAAATTATTAAAAAAAAAGTAAAATAAATATAATGTTTTGGACAAAATTTGAAAATTAAAACATAAAAGACACTATAGAAAAAGTATAAATAAATACGTTGGGTTTCTGGTCTGTAAAATAAAAGTGAAATGTTAAAATAATATAAATTTCTTTATAAAACAAAAGAAAATACATTATTTATTATTATTCAATTGTTAAAATAAAAAATAAAAAAATTAAAACTTTATAGCTGATCGCTTCTTGAATATGCAATCTTTTATTGCATAAACAAAATTCATCTTTTGATATTTTCATGACGGAGATGCAAACTCTCCTGTATTATATATATATATATATATATATATATATATATATAATCCAAACTAACTAGTATTTGTCAAACTTGTGATGTGACAACTTGTGATACACCTGGCATCCACTTGAAAATGATTGATAGTGGACCTATTATTTGGTGCATCCAAAAGGTGTATGTAGTATGTACACCACGGCAATCATTCAAATGAATTGCGTGTAGAGCATGAGACACTATATATCGTCCTCCACATGCCACAACTCTATAGGACTTAGATGGCACAATCCTGATCTTGATTGGGACAATGGTGTTGAAGGGCTTAGTCACTTTAGATCATTCGCTTAAAAAATTAATTTATTTATAAGATCTAATTAAAATAATGAATATTAAAGTTATTAAATAAATATTATATCTTCTGTTAGAATACGAAATTTCGCAGTTATATTCAAGTTTATTTATTATTTTATTTATAAAAAAAAAACATAAAAGGAGAATCCTTTTATTACTATGGAAATGCCATGGTATAGCCCACCAATTTTGCCCATAAACAAGAGTAAATCACTACTTATATTCATTCTCTATCTTCTATTCTACTTGATCATGAAGTTAGTCAGTCTTCTATAACTTCTTCTATCTTTGTGGTTTCTGTTGGTGAAATCATGAAAACCGTTGGATTTAAATCAAAGGGTACTTAGGACAATTGTGTGATGTCTGTCACTTACTCCTTTGATGTACAAGACCAAGGAAGAAAAATTAAAGCCAATTTTTGTAAGAAACCAAATTAAAAATCCTTGCTTTTTTTCTTTCTTCTCTTCTTCCCAAGTCTTAAAAAAATACACTTAGCAACTTCCACTGTTATATATATATATATATATATGCTTGTGGGTTTGGGTTAAAAAATGGAAACAGGTGGTGTTGATAGCAGTATGTTGTCATTGACTATGATGGAAGAGAATGAGCATCCTCATCAATTTTCTTCAATCTCAAAGCTACACAACAATTCTCAAACCACTACTAGTGTCCATGATCTTCTTGAATGCCCTGTTTGCACCAATTCAATGTACCCTCCAATCCATCAGGTTTGTCATCTGAATCTTACCCATTATATGTATGCTGTAAGTCTATGTTCACTATTGGTACCTTACTGTTATCTTTTTACTGTTTTAGCTTCCCTGTTACCTTCAAGTAAAATTGTTCTTTTTTTTCGTAAACACCGGTTTTCAGATGAAACTCACTCTGATAATCTGAAGTTTGGTCAAGAAGATAAGTAAAGTCTGGACAATGATTGTTTCATAGGATCCAAATTCAGATTATCTTGAACGATTTGATTTTCCTTTCACCAAAACTCATTAGAACTTTATTTAAAAGCATTTTTTTTAAAATGATTAGTCTATTTGAAAAATAACAGGACAAGTACCTATCCTGCATTAAATTCTAGTTCATAGGAGCTGCAATCTATATATATTCCATAGCCTTAAATCACCAGTTTCATGGCCCTTTAGGCATGGAAAAGTTTTCATAAGCTTATAGATGCTTGTGAATAAGTTAAATGAGAGGGATTTTGAAAATTTGAGATGTAGATGCTAATTTTTTATATCATATAAAACAAATAGTTATTGCAATATAAATTTGGTTAGTATAGTCTGTACAATATGGTGACTAATTCTTAAAATCAAAATTTTGTTTTGCAGTGCCACAATGGGCACACCCTTTGTTCAACATGTAAGACAAGGGTACACAACAGATGCCCAACTTGCAGGCAAGAGCTTGGTGATATAAGGTGTTTAGCATTGGAGAAGATAGCAGAATCACTTGAATTTCCTTGTAGATACATCTCTCTTGGTTGTTCAGAGATATTTCCATATTATAACAAACTCAAACATGAGACTATTTGTACCTTTAGACCATACATATGCCCTTATTCTGGATCAGATTGTTCTTTCCTTGGAAATATTCCATACCTTGTTGCCCATTTAAGAGATGACCATGGTGTTGATATGCATTCTGGATCCACTTTTAACCATCGTTATGTCAAATCAAATCCTATGGAAGTTGAAAATGCTACATGGATGCTAACGGTAAGTCGGTAACTCTGTAACTCAAAAATTAAGTGTATTAAGAGATTGATTTAGCGACTTATTTAGAGAGTTGAAAATGTGAAATTGATAACTAACATCAGCAACAAGTGTTAAAGAGCTTCACATTCGATATATGATCTAAAATGAGATATGACCTGAAATGTATTTATACATGGTGGACCATCTTCACCTTGCAAGCTAGTAACCAATTTTGTTAGAGTTGAGTTAAACAAGGTTGAGTAAACTCAATACTCAATTCAAATTTTAAGATGATATTAGAATTTATGTAGAATCCATCGGGCCATTAGGTCTCTGCTATTGGACCATCTGAGCCATACTTCAGGAGTCATATATTGAACGAGAATAAGACCTGGGTCGAGTTATACCTAATCCAAATTTTAGGATGATATCAAAATCTATCCATCAGACCTCGCATTGAATAGAGATAAGTATAAAGGGACTTTTTGCAAGTAGGATAGTGAATATTTTGTAATTAAATTAATGCACAATCACAAGTATACATTTTGAAATCTCATCCAATTTGTTAAGGCTAACTCTTACTTTTTGGTTTATGTAGGTTTTCCACTGTTTTGGTAAATATTTTTGTCTTCATTTTGAAGCATTTCAACTTGAAATGGCACCTGTTTACATGGCTTTTCTTAGATTCTTGGGTGATGATAGAGAGGCTAAGAACTACAGTTACAGCCTAGAAGTGGGAGGAAATGGACGTAAACTAACATTTGAAGGGAGTCCAAGAAGCATTAGAGAAAGCCATAAGAAAGTGAAGGATAGTCATGATGGCCTTATCATATACCGTAACATGGCACTTTTCTTCTCGGGTGGGGATAGTAAAGAGTTGAAGCTAAGAGTAACAGGAAGGATATGGAAAGAACAACAAAACTCTCAAGGTGTAGCTAGCTAGCTAGCTTGTGCTATTTCTCAGCTAAATGTGACTGGAGTAATACTTGTTAATGGTTATGGAAGTTTCAATTTTTCATTGTTTGATTCATCTACACGGTTCATTATTATAACACACCTTCTTCATATAATTATGTTCCTCTTTTATTTATCTTTCTCCACCATTGAAACATCATTCTCTTCATTTTTTACATACATAATTTGTTATGCAAATTAGTTCGAAAGTACTATTTCACAATACTTTTGCAAATTGAATTGTCCAAATTCGTGAAAATTCAGAAAAAATTTAGCACCAAAGAAAGCATCAATGATTATTTTACAATAGTGATTAATTAGATTCCCCACTCCACAGAAGTGCATTTGCATAATATTATTATAGTTAATTAATCTCCCTCTGTTAGTTTCTTTTTTTACTGATGGCGTTTAATATTTTTTAACATGTACTTTATTTTCCTTAAAAACAAAAGTACTTTATTTATTTTATAACTCAAGTAACATACTGATTATGTATACCCTTATACAAAAATAAATAGGGATTAGTATAGCCCACGTAACGAATTATACTTCAAGAATTGCATATTACATATCTTAACTCGGATACATACCAAAGCTAATTGCAAATCTAGTGACTATGATTCTAAACAGCTTTTAAAATACTTATTAGTATTTTTCTTTAATAATAATAATAATAATAATAATAATAATAATAATAATAATAATAATAATAATAATAATAATAATAATAATAATAATAATAATAATAATAATAATAATAATAATAATAATAATAATAATAATAATAATAATAATAATAATAATAATAATAATAATAATAATAATAATAATAATAATAATAATAATAATAATAATAATAATAATAATAATAATAATAATAATAATAATAATAATAATAAAGTTACTTAAGAAGCCCTTTAAAATATTTGTTAGTATTTGTCTTTATTATTACAAACTCTTTTTTTTGGCAAAAGAACCTTTTTTTTATTTGAGTAAAAAAACAGATTGGACTCTAATCTGAAGCCCAATCCAATTCGTTTTTTGAATAGGCCCATTAAAGACCAAAACTCAGCAGCTTGTAGTACAGAGTATCAGAAACAAGTTGCAGTCGCAGCACTGAACTCAACTGCCCGGAAAACGTAGGCAGTGTTAGTCGTCGGCCGGCAAACACAGTGAGTAAGTCGCCCAGGTTTCCTTTCTTTCTTTCTTTTCTTTATTTGAATTTTCTCGGATGCGATTTCAGCGGAATTTACGGTGGCCACAGCCGCCACCGCAACAGGGAATTGCGTCGCAGCAGAGCAGATATCGACTCCGCGTTGTGATTCCACGATTGGACGCTAAAGCAAGCGGTGCGATTGAGAACATTGTTTATATCTTAACAGATTCAAACTTGCTTGTGTGAAGCAGGAAAAAAATGAAGATTGTTTCAGTGGCACTTAGGTCATTCAAATGCAATTTGTCAAATAGGTTTCAACAGACTCATTTGCCTAGAAATCTTTCTACTTGGACATTTCCAGGTACTTAATACATTTCTTTATTTTTCTCTCTTTTAATGTCATCATTGTTTATTTCAGTCATAGCTCTAATTTGTGGTTAGGTTAAAACCTTCATTTCAATTATGGATTTTGAGCATGTCTAGATTGACTTATTTGAGCTTATCTACTTGCATAAATACTTGTGAGTCTATTTGGGAGAGCTTATGGAAACAACTAATGCCATATCTATACGCCATTTCCGACTAAATTTTATAAGCTATTGAAGATAGCTTATGAAAGTAGCTTATATAAAAACAGTGTGACTTATAGATTATGAAAACAACTTATAGCTTTTATAATAACAGTGTGACTTATAGCTTATATAAAAACTATGTGACTTTACTTTACCTTGTGTTATAAAAATTGCTTATATGTAAACCCTTATGCTATAAGCTGCTAAATAAGTTGTTTATTCAAATAGGGCCTTTGATTGTTTGGCTGTTTTACACATTGAGTTACAGATGATGGATTTACTTATATCATCCATATTATCACCTTTTTCAATGATTGAGCAGATAACAGAACTGCTAATGAGAAGGGTGACAAGTCAGAGTCCTTTGAGGAATTTGAGAAGCGGATTTTTAGTCCTGGGGGGACTTCCAAAACTGATGCCATTCTAGATAAGCTGAATCAACGGGTAAACAATCGAGATAGATATAGTTCAGTGCAGGGTGGAAATTCCCAGTTTTTGGATGATCTAGAACAAAGTTTTGACACATTATCTGATGGAATGGATGGAAAACTGAATAATGCTGCTAGATACTTTGAATTTGATCCTGATGAAGTTGAGAAAGAGGATTATTCTTTTCGATATGATACCACTTTTCATTATGGATCAACATATACTCTAAAGGTATGCCGGATAGCAATCCTTAACTTTCTCAGTTATTGCTGTGTTCATATTTACTATTACATACTCTGTATATATGTAATCTCTTGCTAATGTTTTTAATTTTGTCTGGCACGAGGGCAGCTTGTAGTTTAAGAAACCAATGAACATATTTCACAAAACAATTTTCACTATACTTCATGAAATATTTCCCACCAAACATCTTTGAATTAATTTTCTGACCTGTGCAGTATCTTTCTTCATACAGGATCTTGATCTTACAAAGCCTGTTGCACGCAAACCTCCGATGAGGAGTGAATTCGTAGTAACCACTAAAGAAGTTCTTAGTCAAGCAGATTTCAGGGTCAGCACTTCTGTCAGAGTAGCTCTGTTATAAGGATAATTTATATCTCATAGGTGTAATTACTTTGTGTTTCCGTTTGCTTTGTCAAAGTGAAAAATTTCAAGTACATGAATTTTTATGCAAGTATTATATGATACAATAAAATATAAACGGCGAAGATTTTGTTAATTTGTTGTGGCTTGATGCAAAGTTAATGGTCAGTGCCCACCATCTTATCATTCTAAGGTTTTTGGAGAACATGTACGGATGAATCAACCTTAGATCCTTAACTTAGACATCACAGAGAATAACCCGTGCTATATGTTAACTCCCATATGTATTAGCGTTAGGATAGGATAAAGATGACCTGTATATGTTACCCCAAAACTAAAAGGATGATTAGTCATAGATTGCTGATTCATTTGAACAAGGCTAAGTGTTGTCGTTTCAGGTCTTTCCTAAATAGTATGCCTTGCCAGTTTGGTATCCCTTTAAATTTTTGTGAAAAGAACAGGATGAAATCTTTCATATGCAACTCATCCATAAATTTATTGTGATTTATGGTGATTCCGCTTTTATATTGTGTAAAGGCAAATGAAAGCGAGGAAAATATTTGTGACAAATCTGTTTAGTCGTCGTAGCTCTTGATAGTGAGGCTAAGATTTGCTTATTTACCCTGATAATGAGAAAACGTTCCTGTTAATGCAATTTTTTGGAATGACTCTTACTGGTATCATTGTTTTTATGCAGAATGTAAGATTCCTAGCAAACTTCATAACAGAAGCTGGAATTCTTATCAAGAGAAGCCAGGTAACATCTAATCCACTGCAGGGCAGTAGACTGGGGGTAAGAAGGAAAAATCAGTGTTGTCAATAGCGGCTATAGTGTTATAGCGTATTGGAATTTGAACAAATAACTATTGTTCTGCAATATGCTATTTAGTACAAAGTATTGTCAAATAGTGACTGTAGTGGTGCTATAGTAATGTAGCATAGTAGAATTCTAACAAACTGCTTTTTTCCGCGATTGACAACATTGAAAAAAAATAAAAGGTGGACATTTTAGAATTAGTACTGAACTCATGTTCTTGTTCTTTTTGTTTCCCCCTTACACAGCCATATTATAAACTTATTTTAAATTGTGGGATCTTACCAACTGTTTCTTGTTATTCATTGTGACTAGACTGGCATTAGTGCAAAGGCTCAAAGGAAGGTTGCCAGGGAGATTAAAACTGCACGAGCATTCGGCTTGATGCCCTTTACAACAATGGGTACGAAGTCATTTATTTTTGGGAGAACTATGGAGAATCTCGATGACGACTTCTCTTACAGGAGTGAAATTAGAAACATGCCTAGTGAACTTGATATGGACGGAGACATCCCTTAAAGCATCCATATTAATGTTTATGCTGTGGAGTTGAATTAGCTTGCATAATCTTTTTTTTCTTTTTTGGTTTCTGTTCCGGGTTTTGAGAGACGGTGGAAATTTATTGAATAAGTGATTTTGCTGGTATACTTTGATTACTAAGGTTCCTATTTTGTACTTGTATAAGTTCTATAGCCTTAAGCGTTATTTACTTGAATCTGAATATTTTTGCAATGATTGGTACTTATATCAAAATGTCAGTTGACCAATCCTTTGGAGCATTAGGAACTTGGGGTCTAATCAAGCCTATTATGCTAAGTTTAAGAACTGAAAACTAAAAAGAGTGTTACTGAAGACTCTCCTGTAAACTCTATATATATAGATATATCAAAAGTAAAATCATTTAATTTTTTTTTATGTAATTTATAAAACATTACTACTTTGGAAATTACACTCTCTCTTTATCTATTTTTCTATTGGAATTTGCTTACAAGAGCATTAATTGAAAAGTATTTTTAAAATGAAGCTAGTTGTAATTTATTTATACTTAAGTACAAGATGAATCAACAATATTAGGAAGAGAAGAGAAAAGAATTTGTTTCACAATTAAAATATAGATTCAAAAGATATGAATGTGCTTTACCAAAAAAAATCTATGAAGGTGTAAAAATTTGATTATATTTTTTAAAACATTTTGAGAGAAGATGTAGAATGTTTAACTATGTTTGATTGCTTTTGTCTAATTAAAGATATTTTGTTGTCTTAACGTTTCGATTTGCACGGGGAATAGACTATAACAATCCATAATTCAGTAGTAAATAAGTAATATTTGAACAAGAATTATTTCAAAATTAATGTAGCTTAGATGTAGACTACTTAACTACAGAGTTTCCCTCCAGCAGTAGTACATTGTAGACTGTAGTCAAGTATTTTTTGGATGTGTCTATAGATGAGTGAAGTGATGCCAACATTGTATTAAGTGTAACTGCAACTCATTTCATGCACAAGCACAACTACATGATTATACACATCAATGATAGCATATCATCTATGGCAAGTTAGTTACTTATATATCTAAAGAATAAAAAAAACGTGATCATATCATCAACTTAAAATCCAAACAACACAACATTCAGAACAAGAAATCATATTATCAACTTACAATCCAAACAGAGAAAAGGTTTGACTGCTATTCTTGGAATTCAAATTCAATAAAGAAATCAACTACAAACTCTGAAAGAATTTGTTATCTGTAGGAAACTAAAAAAAAAGTGAAAAGTGAAAACCTAAGAGGTTATATAGCAAAGAATGGTGTGAGATTCCAACGAAAGAAAACAGACCTCCTTTGTCATGAACTAAAAATCCAAGCTATACATATGTACTATTTGTACACAGATTTATATACTCGCTACTATTATTTAGAACTCAACTCTAATTAAAAAAGAGAGTTGAAAATCTTATCGAGGCGCCGGTCCATGATTTGTGAAACGGAATCCAGCAATGTAGCTTCACTCGTGCCAGGAAGTACAGATTCCAGTGATTCTTCAACTATTTCCTCTATCACAGATTCCTTGTTCAATGATTCCCTGCACATAAGGTTTCCGATGGCAAAAGGTGTCAATCCTCTTTCAACCCCTTTCTTCAAAAGCATGGTTGAGATTCTAAGAGTGCGGGCACATTCAATTGGCAGATCCCATCCATGAAACTTCAAAAGAGCAATATCTTCTTCAGCATCCAGTGACTTTATGTACTCGATAGTTTCCGGGGAATATGGCTTGCGGGCTTGGGGCCAGTAAAGCCATTCAAAGGTACAATCTTCAAACTGTCAGAATAGCAAAACTGTTAAATGATTGGTTTATAAATAAGACTCAAGGACAATCTATATCTACTTGCATGTCAAATCAACTTCCTTATTTCAACGAACCAATGTTGTTAATCGCAGAATAGACCTTTTCTCAAATTCCGCGACACAAGTGCTGTAGCACCCCTACAGCTGCTATTCGACTATTTTGTACTTAATAGCTTATCACAGAACAGTGATATAGTGCTGTAGTGCCGCTATTTAACAACACTGCAATGCACACAAATCTGATTGCAATACCAGTAGGTTCAGTTTTTAAGTCATAAATATAATTTGATTTGATATATTGTAGAGTGCACTAAAGAAAGGGAAAAATAGAATATAGAAGAATCGCCAGGTGTATTAATACACAACAAATAGAGCATAAAATTTAGATGCTTACACTTGTTGGCAAGCAGTATCCATGATCAATTGGAACCAGAACAGACTGGTCACTAGCCTCCTCTGTGCTGACCAAAATATTCCCAGCATGCCTATCTGCATTCGCCAGTCTTATGTCAAGTACAGTAATTTTGTGTACTTCTTTTACCGGGAAAGCCCCAGGACCGATATCTTCACAGCTTCCATTATTTTTCACAAACATCTGCATGGATCCAATCTTAGCAATTAAGTCTCCCGGGTGATTAAATCCTTTATGCAAGCACTTGACCATCAATGTTGGAGGAACCCCGGCAAAACCCTTCACATCACCAAATAACTTGCGACGTCCACTTATTGGATGATCCAAAACATAAGCCGCAACCTCTCTGAATGCTCCTTGACCAACACTTGTACCCTTTTTTAAGCCTTCACCATTTAACGATAACGGAAGACCTCGAGGATTATTCACAGCCATTGGTTCTTCATCAATAGGCTTAAAAACAGAAACATACTTCTGACCAGCTGAATCAAGCATAAAGTAAGCTCCCCCTGTACCCTCAGCAGATCCTATTGGATAGTTTTCATTAGCTAGCCCATCGTATGTAGAGTTTACCATATTCTGAATAGCTGAAGCTAACTCAATTTTAGGGTTAACTATAATCGGCTCCAAAAGAAAATCTCTCTCAGGAGGCTTTCTTGGCACCACTCTTTGAATGACATCAGTATAACCAGCTTCAAATTTTCTCTCAAGAGAATTTCCGCAAACATCTTTAGCTTTGTTATCAGCCAAATCTGTTGCTACAATGGACAACTCGAGGGGTCGTCTATGAACTTTGGCATGTCTCTTTCTAACAAAAAGATGCACCACTGCATCATTATGCTTGCAGCAGATATCATCAATAAGCTTCTGATCCTCCAACCGTTCACCATTACACACAAGTTCCTGCTGCTCAATATTGTCAAATTGTTTCTCCTTTTTAGCAATCTGTTGCTTGATGTACCCCACATCCCTACCTCTTTCCACCTGAAAAGAGAATTCTTTCCCAGAAGACGTTTTCACATTGATGAGCTGAAGATCTGAGAGTTTGATTATCAAATGCAAAACATTTCCATCTGTTACTCCATAGTCCTTGAGTAGAGTATCACTTCGAGAAAGTTCTCTACCGGCATAAACCAACTTCTGTTTGTTAGTTAAAAATGGAAGACTCTCACACCTTTGGATTTTGAATTTAACAGACTCAATAGTATCCCATTCCATAACACGAATAGGAGTCAACGAACCCGAAAATGAGAGAAATATGAAAATGGATTTGTCTTCCAAACACAAGTGAGATGGAAAATGAAATGCCTTGGGAGACAACAATGGCTCATTAGGAACAGGACTAAGAGTGGTAACACCAGCAGATGACATTTTCACTAAGAGAATTAATTCAAAACAGATTAAGCTTGTGTGAGACTAATTATCAAAACCCTAAAAAATTCACAAGCTAGCCATCATAGCCTAACCATGTATTATATTTCTACAATTACACTAACCTAATTGGTAATGATGAATTGATCATACTCCTAAACAACCCAGGTCAACAATTAAGCTTTAAAAACTACTAATTTGAAAAACAACAAGGAAAGATTTTTCGAAGAAAATGGACAAAAGATCAAACCCCAAAATAGACCAAAGAAGAAATGACAAATGGGTCTGAATCAATGGAGAAAATCTCAAAACATAGAGAGCAGAATCATACCCTTTATGTAAGAAGCTGATGAAACGACGTCGGAGATCGAAGTTGGAAGCTTTTTGAGCAATAAGAGCAAAAGAAAGTAACGGGTTATTGAAATTGAAAGGAGAAAAGAAGAATGATGAAGGATGATTAATATTAATAATTAATAATAATAATAATAGATCATTTAAATAATTCAGAAAAGAATGGTTGATTTATTGACTCTGACAGAAAGGTAAAGTTAAAGGAGAAGAATGGAAATGTAACCGCACCGTATAAACGCGTGTATACGAAAGGAAAAAAAACTCTCTCTAGCTGCTATATGTAAAATACAACTTATACGTGTACGTACATAAATACAGTGAATATAGACACTGTTTATGCGTTTAATGTCTATTTTACCCTTGTTTCTTGGAGAGAAAGAATGGAAAAAGGAGAAAGGAAGCAACACGGAATTTTCCTATTAACGTTGAGGAATGTGGAGTTACATAAGTGTTGGCAGTACCAACCAATGAGTGACACGCAATTAAAATGGTGTCATAATGTTTTAATGCGGAAAGTGATGTCATCCTAATGAGACGTGGATATGACCTGGAATCCATGGATGAATATGGAATATGAAATATGAATTAATCTATCTCGAATATTACTAAATAATTATACTACATTTTCCCACTCCATATTCAACCGCTCACCTTACCAAATACCAATCCAAACCAATGTTTACACATATAAAAACTTCTTTCTTTTTCTTATAATAATATAATAACTTTTAACTTATTCCTTAACTCTTTTTTGGAGGAAGCGAACTTCTTTATTGGTTGGATGGTTTGTAATTACTATATATATTAGAACAAAAGGAAGCCATTAGAAAGAATTTTATTCATTTCCCATTTCTTAAAAACAATTGACAGTTGCTAGGAGAAGGAAATATATCGGCTCATTCCTTAACAGAGATTGCATCAAATTGGTCTTCACTCCATTAATTTGTAATGATTCCAGAGTGTTTGTCTAAGACGATTATTAATTATATGATGCTAGTCTATTTTAGTAAAAAAAAATTATTCACAGCTTTAAACATAAGTTTATAATTATTTTATTCTTTCTACCTTGCAATCAATGTCTCCTTCTAACAATGTAAAAGTCTGTCATCATGCACTTTTTTAATTTATCTTTTACAGTATATCATATCTTTTAAAATAATGTAAAGATGTAAACATATACCAAAAATTTATATAATCATATGGAAATATCACTATTTTTTTTTTAAATATCACTCTCAATATATTACAATATCCATTAGTATCATTCACATTTGTATGTTTAAATTATACACAACTTACAAACTTCTATTATAATTAACTCGTGCACCACACAAATATATGATCTAATGATTTGTTTTTTATATATGCATCAAAAACTATATAATCACATTTCTGAAAATTTTAGTAACACTCATTTATTTGTGGAAATGAACGCTTTTACGAATGCTAAATCATTGAAGATCGGGGAATTTCTTGAGTAGAGTATGATAGACTCATCAAACAAGTTTTTAGTATAGATAAGGTCGAATTGTACAAGTATATAACAAACTATGACAAAAGAACCAAAGTTCACTGTACTGTCCGGTAGAAATTTTTGTATTCATCAAAAAAATAATATGGAATTATATTATTACTAATGTTTTGAATGTATAAAAGTCTAATTATTCATACAAATAGAAATAGGTTAGGTCGTTCTTATAGTATGACATAACATATTTAATAAAAATGTTAGGTTCAGATTATTTTTAAAGTCTACTTTTTTAAATAGGTTAAACTAAGACTTATAAAAAAAAATCTATTCGGTCTGACATGCCGGCCTATATATATTTTTATTATTTATTAATATTATTTTTTTATTATTATTTATTAATAATATTATTTATTAATAATATTATTTATTATTTTAAAGTCTATCAATTAAACAGTCACTCATTAATCATTTCATATTCGATAATCGTTCCATATTCGGTACCTATGTAATTAAACAATCACTCAGTAGTCGTTATATATTTGTTTGAGAGGTAATAAAGAGTGCGTTTGTTTCGAAAAAAAAAATTCTTTAAAACTAAAAATCATAATGATTTTAAGAGTGTTTGTTTCAAAAATTTTATATAAAAACATAGTTTAGTCTATTCTAAAAAAATTTAAAATATAACATTCAAATGATTTAACATGAATAAGGCTTTTAAATAGATTTTCAGGTTATATCATACTTTTAAAAAAATCAAGTCAGCCGAGAAAAAAATTTATGATAGGTCGTAGACCTACAAAATTAATCGTAGGCCAGACCTTTCAAAGTCTGGTCTAATCTGACCTATTCTCAGTCTCTCACCCCTAATTATACAGAATGCATATTCTTATTTATAGAAATATAAGGCATTTATACACCAAAATCCTCAATGAAAATGAATTGGAGAAGATCTCCACTCGTTACTATCTTGCCAAAAATGACACTTGTTGCCCAGTTTTATCACTAATGTTTCCATTTACATTTTACTCACGTTGAAGTATTTGTCCTTGAATAAGAGCACCCTATTAAATGGCCAGTTTCATATACCAGAGGTCCAAAAGGCTGCATCACATTATCAGAACAAATAGTATGTTATCAATCAATACAATTTGATTCAAAATGGCAAGAGAACATATCACCTAAACCTCCCAACACAACCTTGACAACAGAAACAGGCTATTAAAATGCCAAGCAGGGCTCCACCAAAAACTTGAGATGGAGTGTGACCAAGAAGTTCCTTCAGTTTCCTTTCACTAATTGGATGCCCTTGAAATAGGTCAGCCACAATCATATTAAGCACCTGTGTCCAGGTCCACACACAATTTTCTGGTCAAAAAATGTCTTCATAAGCAAAAGATAAATATAGTTATTTTTTAGAAAGGAGAATAATTATTAATTCAAATAACACTAATAACCATTTTACAATTATCCCAAAGGGATTTACAAAACTAAACTCTTACGACTCACATCTCATGGACAAAAGTAAACATAGTTAAATGACGGTAGAATCCCCACAAAATGGCATGAAATCTCTCCTACACTATCATTTTAATTAGAGACCCCCCTAACCCTAAAGAATACTAGCAATAAAAAACATTGGAGTAGGCTGGCTCAAAAGAGTATAGCAAATGAATAATAATTTAACAAGTTAAGTTATGATGTGTATTGGGAATTGAGAAGAGATAGAGGAATAGGATATACCTGAGCCTGAATGCCAGCATGTCTTCGAACACCAATAGCATCATACATAACAATAAGACTAAAACCCAAACAAACAGGAAATAGTGAATCAGCAACTCCATGACAGATAGCAACAGAAGTGGTGAGAGCAGTGCATAGTGCTGAGTGAGAAGAAGGCATTCCTCCAGAAGAACACAATAGCCTCAAATCCCACTTCCTTTCTACAAAGAAATTCAAGAAAACTTTGATGGATTGTGCAACAATCCACGCAAACAAACCAGAAACAAAGGTTGGATTCGAAGCCAATGTAGATACAAAAGGACTGATCCGAACCTTGGCGTTTGTGGTGACGCTTAACAAAGCCACTCCTAACCCTCCGTTTTGCAAGTAAGAAAAATCATCTAATTCTTGATTTTCATTGGAAACTCTGTTCTGGGTTGGTAAAGTTGGCAGCTTTTTTATGGTTTGAAGGAAGGGGAATGAAAGGCAAGTAGGGTATCTATTGGAATTGTTAGAATTGGGTGTTGTGAGGGTGTTGAAATGAAAAGAGGGAAAGTTGAAGGAAGGACTGAGAGAGTCCATGAGTAAAGTGAGGGTTTTGTGTTCATGTGTTTTGTAGTTAATAAAGTAATAATAATAATAATAATAATAATAATAATAATAAGAGAGGGAAAATTGTAACTAGAAGCATCGAGTCGAATTGAAAAAGTTGCGTGGGTTTATTGAATAGGTGACATGGCAGCAGGCATGTGGTGGGGTGAGGGATTAGAATCGAATACGGCATATTTAATTAACTCATAAGGCATATTCTTTCAGTTTTTTTTATAAGATTAAATAAGTAGTCTCTCGTTGATTCGACACTGTTCCTATTATAAAAATAAAAATGAATAAATGATAAATGTATTAGCAGATCAATGAATGGTTTATTTATTTAATTATCTCAAAAAATAAAAGTAGGAGACTCTCAAATCTATCTATCTATCTATATAAGCAGTGAAACGTGAATCATGCATGTAGCCATTGACACCATTTTTGGAATTGAAATTTCCACAAATTTAGTTTAGCATGATAATTATGGAACAAATATCCTCCATCTTCGCACACTCCACGCCTTTGACTACGCTTTTTCCGTCACCCTCACCCCGTTTTAGTAATATCTAACAGTAACACACAAACTATACATTATTTCTCACATAACATAAATAATAAGTTTCAGTTTCACAGCTAGTAATGATATCATTCACTTTCTTTGTGTTGTACTCTTAATTCATTATTTCAAACCTCAAAGTTCTGGAATTAAATTCATCCTCTTGATTAGCTTTTGTGATGGAATGGTCTGCAACATTTGCTACAAAGGCTTACCTTGATACCCTTCAACTGGTATACATTCACCTTTCCACCATTTCCATTTTTTCTCTTCTTATTTACACATCTTGGTATTCAAATTTTGCTTAACTTTTTGTGTTTATTTTTTCAAATTATTATCAGTGTCATGAGACTTACCGATGTGTATGTGTCAATGTGATGTCTAGTGTTTACGTCTATATATTTCAGTGCTTTAGAGATTTGTTATTTTCTTTTTCAATGAGATTTTCATTACATGAATTAAGTATATAATGTATGTTGTTTAATTGTATAATAGTTGAAGATGTGTAGATGAAACAAATGGATGAATATTTTGATACAAATAATAGCTAACTCATCTAATTCTTTGCTTTTAGCAGTGTAATAACGTTGATAAAAGACAGAGTGGATTTTGGAGAGTACCAGAGCTAGGAAGTGATGAATTTGTATCAGCATTAGCAGCAGGAATGAAAGCAAAACTTATAGTGGAAGTAGCATCATCTCCTGCATCTTCATCAACGATAGCCCTTGCAGCAGCCGCGCGACAAACCGGAGGCAAACTTGTATGCATTCTACCTGAGACAGTTCTTGATGAGTCCAAAGAAGCTATCAACAACTCAGGACTTAGAGACCAAGTAGAATTTAGAACTGAAGATCCATATAAGTTACTGCCTTATTATGAAAATATTGATTTCTCACTTGTTGATTGCAAAGATGAATGCTATGAAATGTTGCTCAACTTGATAGATGTTAATCCTGTTAGACCTGTTGTGGTTGCAAATAATTTGGTTGGTGATAGAAAAGGATTGGGAGGGTCTGTTAGGAGAAATTATGAGAAACTAGCTGTAAGATCTGTGAAACATCCTATAGGCAAAGGTATGGAAGTAACTATGATTAGCAAGAATGATGAAACTGATAAGAGACATCATCATGCAAGAAAAAGGAACAAGAGCAAGTGGATTGCCAAGTTTGATGAGAAGAGTGGTGAGGAACACATATTCAGATTACCTCAGTTTGACTTGTTTTTGGAATTAACATTGTAGTTTTTAATTACATATAGAAATTGTATAGCACCCACACTTTAGATTAAATGTGTGTGTTGATATCTGACATTGACACATGTAGTTACATTTAATTTCTTTGATTTTTCAAATTATCATCAGTGTTGGTGTTTGTATCAGTATTTCATAGGTTAGACTTTTGGTATATAAAGTTGTCAATTTAGAGCAGAGTTTCTATATTACTTCAAAAGCAATATTTTGCCTTTGTATTAATGTAACAATACATTAGAGTCCATATAAAAAGAACGTATCAAAAAGGTTTCTAATAAACCGACTCTAAGATTGTGGTAGGATTTGGATTAAATGTAGGAACTGTGTGGCGAAGCAATTGACCACGGGCTTCTGATCTCAAATTAGTGGTAAAAATATTTAAAGATGATTTGATGAAGATGAAATGTGAGTCTTCCAATTTCAAAGTAACTAATGTTCGAAATAGATTACTGCATTAAGTCATTAGTGCAATGAATTTGAATCTGCAATAGTACATACTACATAGTTTTAATCAAAATCTCTTGCACATATTTTCTAACAAAGTTGATTCCTAAAAGGAAATTGAATTGTTTACTACCATAACTTTGTTATTACTAATTACTTTGAATGGAGTATGAATGGGTACTGCTCATAGAAATATCAGGAAAATCAATTAAAAAAAATGCAGTTGAATTTGTTGTTCACAATAATAGAAGATGGTGATGATTACCTCCCAGTACCAACCATTATGCCAACCACCAAATTTCAAACTTCAAATGCAAGAGACTAATACATCTCAACTGTCTTGTTGTTAAACCTTCATATTCACATTTCCTCTCTTATTCTTCAATTTTGTAAACATCATTGTTACTATCCTTGGATTGCAGAGGATCCAGTCTATGAATGGCAAAGCTAATAAGATCTTTGGTTCATCTATGGCCATCTTTTATCAAGATATGTATGCTGAATCTTGTCCTCAACTTCAACAAGATCATTGTATTAGCAGATGACAATGGAAAAAGTGATTTTACATCATTTGAAAGTACTTGCAAGAATACAAACTATCAACTTTTTCTCCCTCCACCATATCAGAACATATCCTCTACAATATGTAAACCTGTTTGGAACACATATGAATTGAGGGTAAGTTCAAGTTCAATTAGAATTCTAATTTTTTATTGTTTGTTCTACTCATTTATTTATTCCTTTTCACTTATTATGTTTAGTTCTTTGGTTTGGAATGTCCTCTTTTTTTTTTTTTACTTTTTTTTTTATCTAGCTTTTAAAAAATCAACAATTCACTTTAGAATCCAGAGTAATATCAATAATTAATAAATAAATCATCAGTTTACATTATAGGGGAAGTTAGTTACATCATAAAGTTACATTATACCAAATCGTGAATTGGTTAAAATAATAATCATCGAATTTTTTTTATTTTACTCTCTATTTGGACAATTAATTTTGTTTGAAAAAGGTAAATCTTAGTATATTAGCGGTTTTGAACCTTGAACCTTCTTATGTGTCCTTGAGACTGATTATTTTTTCAATGATTTTAGAATTTTGATGTTTTATGATATAGCAAATCCAAGATCTAGCAAGAAATGTTATTATTTGAATGTCATGGTTTGTCCCTTTGCATCTAACATGTAGTGAGATTTTGTTGCAGTATACAAAAAAGGATGATATCACAACTATAATACTATCTGCACCCTACACTATTGGGTGGGTGGGGATTGGATTTTCAAGAGATGGTAAGATGAATGGTTCAAGTGCAATGGTGGGATGGGTTAACAAACATGGTCATGCAAAAATAAAACAGTTTTATCTAAGGGGTATGAAATCATCACAAGTGATTGCAGACAAAGGTGAACTGCCTCTAAATACTGTGCCTGCTGCTGTGGCAACAAATGGGGCTGACATTTATTTGGCATTTCAGCTTCAGACAACTATTCCATTTGGAAAGCAACCAGTTTTATTGGCTTTTAGTACTAAGCCTCCACATGATCACCACCTGTCAAAACATGATGACAAAACAACAATTATTTTTGATTTTTCTTCTTCAGGTGCTAAATTATACTATATGACAATTAATGCTCACTTTCATTTCTTTTCACATGGAATAATCTCATTTAACTCATTTAACATCTAAAATTGATATAGATATACCTTTTTCTTATAAGTTGATGAAAGCATATAGTATTGTAAATTTATTCCAAAATAAGTAAGTTGACAATGATCCCTTTTGCAGGTTCTAAGGGTCCAACATCCAATGGTTTGATTGAGATGAGGAAGAATCATGGAATAGTGGGTATAATTGGGTGGGGCTTAATCCTGCCAGTAGGGGCAATTGTTGCAAGGTACTTCAAACATAAGGAACCCCTTTGGTTCTATCTACATTCAGTGATTCAATTTGTAGGATTTGCATTTGGACTTGTAACTGTCCTTCTTGGATTACAACTCTACTCCAAAATGCATGTCCATATACCAGCTCATAGAGGAATAGGCATTTTTGTCCTTGTTCTAAGTATTCTTCAGGTTTGCCACTAACTATTCTTCAGCTTAATTATCTTTCTGTTAAAGTACAATTTTAAATGACATATAATTAACTACAACTTAAACTGACTACAAAATCATGTGAGTTCAGATATTGGCATTCGTATTGAGACCAAATAAAGATTCCAAGATCCGAAAAATTTGGAATATGTATCATGGCTGGTTTGGAAGACTGGCACTATTCTTTGCAGCTTTGAACATAGTGTTGGGAATGCAAGCTGCAGGAGCAGGGAATGATTGGAAGACAAGCTATGGATTCCTTGTTAGTATTAATATTGTTGCAGTTATTGTTCTAGAAATTTTGGCATATTTTAAAAGATCAGAGAAGCGTTCTCTTCCTCAGAGTTTCCAAATGGACCCAATTGAAGAACCAACCTTTCCAACTCATAATAATCTACCAAAAGGTAAATTATTCCTATCTTTTTATATTATTTTTTCTAAATTTAATATCTAATAGTAATACCACTTTGATGAAGCAGGGTGAATGTGATGGCTCCTAGTTTTGCACTTGTGTAAACTCATCCTTATGGAAATGTGTAGATATCTATAGTCACCTAGAAGTTTGCCAAGAAGGACAATCCTAACTCTGGCTTCCTCACATGAACTTGAGATTGAACTTTTTTTTTTCTTCTTCATTTGAGTTTCTGCTGCTGATTGATCGGGTGCAATGTCATTTTTTACATCTACATTTTGTTGTTTTTCTTTTCTGTACAAAAGAAATGTTTTTGAAATTTAAAAATCATACTGGTGAGTGGTCACGTGTTGATTAAAAGAGCATATTCATACATGGCTCCTTCACATAATGCTCAAGCAACTCCTTCTTATTCTGAGCATGTATTTAGAACTATATTTGCAGTCATCTTTCGCATTCCTGTACATTCTTTCTGTGGTATAATATATAGAAGCTACAACATTAAACTTCCACTTTATCAGAAGTGCAGCTATTCGCACACAAAGGAGACTAATAGAATAAAGACGCATCACCTAAAATACTAATTTTCTTTCTTTAGTTTTGGTAATTATTACAATTCACTAATTCAACATAAATTACATATTCTAATAAATATACTTATGACTCATCGTAATAGTTCAATCTGGATCTTTCTAAAATTTGATAACAGAGTGCCTAAATTACCTGGTGAAATTTGGATCCAATCTTAACATATTTAATTATAATAATTAACCACTTTATCTTATATTTTAATATTACATGTGCTAATAAAAGCAATAAAAAATTTATCTGTATGACCTAACTTTATCTAAAAAAAAGCATCCTCCCATATATCTATTAAACAATCGTCTATTAGAACAATCAGCTTAATATTGTGGTATTGTTGAACCTCAATCCTCGTATTTTCAATTAAGAGTGAAGAGAGGAGCAATATTGCTTGATCCTAAATCGAAGTCCTTCTAGAATTAGTTAATTTAGTTCAATCACATAATGACAATAATAACTTGCATGTAATCCTTGATGTTTGGTTTCCTCAAGTATCATTACAATCGATTGATGTTATATACTATGATGTAAGAGTCAAATCAATTATTTTATTTATTTATAATATTAAATTGACCGACTTTTAGAATTTTAAAGATTAAAATAATTATTTCCTCAAAACATAAAACTAGTGGCAAATAACTAGACATTAGAATTTTGAAATCTAGTAAATAACTTACCATTAATTCATATTTTCCCCCCTTATTACTAAATTTAAGAGAATTTTTTCTTTCTTTCTAAGTTTATATTAAATTGACCGGCTCTTGGGATTTTAAAGATTAAAATAATTAATTTCTCAAAAAATAAAATTAGTGACAAATAATTCTATTTGTTTCTTTCTAAGTCTATATTATTAATTTAAATTTTTAATAGTAGACTCATAATTGTTTTATATACATTTATTATAGTGATATTAGATATTACGACGGTGAATTAGTGATTGAATGATGAATCTTTTTAAAATTAACAATTAATTTTAAAAAAAATATTAACAATTATTGATTAAGAAGTCAAAAGATAATATTATATATAATCATAATAAATTACGGATATGTGAAAAACAACAATTTATAGGGTGATGGGATAACTCTTCCATAAAATAATAGATTCAATAACAAATATAAAAAATATTAACAAACAAATAGAATATATACATATAACTATAGTAGATCATTTGAGGATGTCCATTAAACATTATTTTTTAGGTCCATATTAAGGACTCTCAATAAATTATATAAAAAATATCCATTTTCAATTGTTTACTTATGTATGCCAATTGAAAACGGGGTGTGCTAAAATGGGGGTTATCCGAGTTTTCCTTAAAAGACGATGAGTAATGAGAGTGACATTTGAATTAAAATAATAAATAGATAAATTAATTATTGAAATTACAAGTATTGATTAAACTAGTTAATAAAATTTGTAAAATAAATATATGATTAAAATTGTAAAATATTAATGGAAATAATCTATATAAAAATAGTTGTTGTTAGATTTTCTGATGTGGTAATGTAATTGTATATGTAACTTTATGTAATAAATGATTTTATAAAATATGTAATTTTTAGTAAAATTATTGAGCTATTGAGTTATTTTATGAAAAGTTTTTTATTAGAGATTTTAAAATAGAAAATTATTTATTATATTAATAATAAATGATTTTATATAATGTTTTATTAAATATAATTAAGTTAATTAATTTAATATTTATTAGATAATATTAACTTTGACAAAATTTATTAATTTTAAATTAAAAAATAAGACTTTTTATTAAATAAAAAGTTAATATTTTATTGTTAGTGTCATATCCTTGAACACGCAAAACTAGAGTAGACGGACTAGATTTGGTGTGGATGAAGCATGATACAATTTGGTAGAATAATCTAATCTAACGGTAAAAAAGTGATGCATCAATGCCTCTGCATTAAAAGGACCCCTAAAAAGATGTACATTTACACCACACCGAAATACGGACCCCTAAAAAGATGTACATTTACACCACACCGAAATACTACCAATTTGCCTTTTCCTTTTTGTAAATGAAAAAAAAAAAATATAATTAAAAAATTGCCGCTTCCGCCAAAAAAATAATAAGTTTCGCGCTTTACTGAATTTTACAAATTTTGGTCATCCTCTTCACCTCTCGGTCCTATCTGCCCCTCATTTTATTTTCTAACACAACTTAATTTAATTTCAAGCGTTTCCTATTGTGATTCGCGAAATTTAATATCAATTTATTTACTTATTTTATCCCTTCTGCGTGATTCGCCAAAGGGAAAACGTGCTCAATTTTCTCTCTTTCATTGTTCGACTCGTTTGCGTGTTTTCGCATCGGAATTAAGCGATTTCCAATTCGATTGGATTTTCGTGGTGTCAGGATCTGACATTTGTAGCTCGTGCTACACCATTCAATTAGGGTTTTGTGTGTGCTTCACAATCATAATATGATAATTAAGCATTCTTTGAAAGCTGAATTGCAAAACCTAAAGCGGTGTAAGCATGAAGAAGAAGACAAGGACCGTGTTAATTCGGCGATTCAGAAGAAGCAGAAGGTGAACGGCGTTGACTCCATCGGTAACAGTGAAGACTTGAAAATCGTTTTTGTCTCTGGATCCGGTGAAGGATTAAATTGCGGCGGTGGTGGTGAAGTCCACTCCAATTCAACTTCCGTGGAATTATACGGTGGAAGTGCAAAAGCACCTCCGTTGTTACGATCTTCCAGAGGCCGCGTTCAAATGCTTCCATCTAAGTTCAATGATTCGGTACTTCTCGATACATGGAAGAATAATAATAGACGAATTAAAATATCTGAATTAGGGTTTGAAGGTGATAATAGTTCAAGAGACACTGAAATGAAAATTTTGAATAAGGGAAAGGAAAACAAATGCGACTCAAAACAAGAGATTGATTATGGTTTTGATGAATTTAACTACGAGAAGCATGCTGAGTCGTTTAAGAGCATTAAAACGACGGTTAAAGGGAGTCGTTTGTTGTTGGTTAAGAAAGAGAGTGAAAATGGAGTGGTTGAAAAGGCTAAAAAGGGGAAGGAGATTTTCAAACTAGAGGATTTTCGTTTGGGTGATATAGTTTGGGCAAAATGTGGCAAGAGTTATCCGGCGTGGCCTGCTGTGGTGATTGATCCCATTTTGCATGCTCCTGAGTCTGTTCTCAGCTGTTGTGTTCCCGGTGCAATTTGTGTTATGTTTTTTGGTTATTCAAAAAATGGAAAGCAACGGGTAAACTTTTTCAACACACCTTTATGTAAATGTTTGAATTATTGATTGTGGTTTTTTATGTTGAAAACTAATGAATTGGTGATGGGCACTTGACAGGACTATGCGTGGGCGAAGCGGGGGATGGTATTCCCCTTCTTGGAATTCATGGATAGGTGTGTGTGAATTAGTGTTGTCAATTGTGAATTGCTGAAAATTGTGGTTTGTTCAAATTTTGTTATGCAACAGTACTATTGCACAGCCATAGCCTCGGTGTCAATATTTTGCACTAAATAGCATATTGTAGATTTGTTCAAATTCTGTTATGCTAAAGTGCTATAATGCCGCAGTAGCCGTCTTTTTAACAACATCGCTGTGAATGTTTTGGCTGCTGTTCTTCCTGCAAAAATATTTGGCTTGTACTTACTCATTAAGAGTTATCTTTGTTCAGATTCCAGGGGCAGATCCGATTGTACAAGAGCAAACAGAGTGATTTTCACAAGGCAATGGAGGAGGCAATGTTGGCGGAAGATGGCATTCTGGACCCACACTTCAGAACTGAGCAAATTGTGGAGTGTGCGGGTTCCTGTGCTGATCAGGAGCATTGCTACAAAGACCAGGTGATATTAATTTTTCAAATGTGTTGTGTATGATCGTGAAAAAAAAACTGTTAACAAGAGTAATTTGACAAAATGACATTTTAGGTCTAACATATTTTTACAATAGCAGTTTGTAAGGTGAGAGATGCCTCTCTATATAAACTGTATTTAGGTCTTATCTTTACTTGACGTGGGACTTGAGTTTTTTCCCCCAATATACCCCTTCACACTCAATACTATTAGGCTTGGTGTATGGATATAAATTATATATTACCTCCATCCCTATATAGAATACCCTCTTAATACTTCCTTCCCTATATATAAGGCCCCTTTCAAGTTTTCAATCACATTAATTATTTCTTTACCAATGTACCCCTAATTATGTGACCTCTTTTTCTACAATTTACAATTAATACTATAATAAAAATATAAATTAATTCTCTCTCCTGGAGGGTAAATTTGCTAAACAACACAAATTGTCAACAAATTTAATACTGTACTAAACTTTTTTTTTTGAAGATGCTATAATCAACTTTCTTAATACCTGTGATTTAATCAACGAGGTTTATATATAGGAACGAAAGTAGTACTATACATTCAAACAGAGCCAATGTTCATTAAAAATATTAAATAATCGTAAGTATGATTTGTGTGTGTGTTTTTGGCCTGCTTTTGATCCTTTTTTGGTGCAAGTTTTTTTTTTACTTTGAAGTCTTTTATATTTTTCAATGTATTTGTACGAGCGATGACACTTATTTCTAGTGAATTTATCTTGTAAATCTTATAGAGACTGGTTAATTATATAATTTTATCCAGTGAATAAATTATGCAGGATGCAAAATCTTGTTTTGGCTGTGGTTTGACGTTGCCATGCAAAACCATGAAGAAGACTAAAGATTCAAGCTGTGCTCCTCAGCATTATTGTAAACCTTGTGCAAAGGTTCAGCGATTTACTCATTTAAGATTTCTTCAGTTTCTTGACTACGTATATCTGTTGCTGACATTTAGTTTTAAACACTCATGGTTCTTTCTTACAGTTACTAAAATCAAAACAATATTGTGGCATTTGCAAAAAGATTTGGCACCATTCAGATGGTGGTGATTGGGTGAGATTCTACTTCACAATAGGTGTCTCTGATTGATTAAATTAATGCTTATTTCACCTAGAATCAAAATTTTGAGATCTTGTGGGGCTGGGCACTTTGAATTAGGTATGCTGCGATGGTTGTAATGTTTGGGTGCATGCTGAGTGTGACAAAATTTCCAGCAAACTTTTCAAGGTATAGTATAATGGTTAACAACATGCTGCTGCAGCTCTCTTTTCACCTTTCTTTTGCTTGTTTGATGTCCCTGGTCCAAAACAATATGTAAGATGACTGACTGGTTACTTGATGCAGGATCTGGAAAATATAGATTACTATTGCCCAGATTGCAAGGGAAAGTTGGATTGTAAATTATCAGCATCACAAACATACAAATCAAAAATTAAGTATGCAGTAATTATCTATTACTTCCTTTGCCCATACTCGGGCATTCAGCATTTGACTCTATTCTTTGAATCTTATGTTCTTTTTTCGGGACAGGTCAGTAGAGAACAACCAAAAACCTGCGTTACCTGAAGAGCTAGTGGTGGTGTGCAATGACATGAAAGGAATTTACTTTCCAAAGCTTCATTTGTAAGCCTTGAACACTTGTTTTATATTATAGGGTTTGATAGCCAAATAAAAATATTTTGACGTCCCCTCCATGCTGCAGATAAATTTCTTAAATTTGTATTCTTGGAGATGCTCTCCATCCACCTCTCCATTGGGTGGATTTAATACCATGTTGGGAAACGAAAAATAATTCAATATCTGTTTATATATGTGGCTTGGTTCACAAGTGAAGCTACTTCTGATATGAGAACCTATATAATCATTATATTTCTTACACTCCTTTTTTTTACATCTTTACACCTCTTCTTATTTTTTTTATTTTTATCTATCCTCTTTCTCATTAACAATATCATCATTCAAGAAGAATTTCATATAACTTTTTTTATCATTTTTTCTTGCAGAGTTATGTGCAAGTGTGGCACGTGTGGGTCAAGGAAGCAGGCATTGGCTGAATGGGAACGGCATGCAGGTTGCAGAGCCAAAAAATGGAAACATAGTGTGAAACTAGAAAGTACAATGCAACCATTAATGAAATGGGTATGTGTCATATCTTGCTAGATTAGATGTGTGGCAAATCTTTCTGGTGGTTTGCGTGTTTGTCGGTTTTGTATTAGTAGTCATGTAGAATGGTTACTCTCGTTTGAATTACTTTTATGCTGACTGCATCACTTTTATTTCCAAACTTCTCCAAATTCAAAATATAAAGATGTAGTCCTGTAATGTGTGCATATTGTGTCTTCATATTTCCATATTACTGCTTTTGTGCTTCTTTCTCATTTTTGAAATAACAATACAAATTTCTACAGATCACAGAACACAATTCCCAAGCTGGAATTTCCATGCAGTTAGATCAGAAACGGGTGCTTTCCTTTCTGCAAGGTAAACATGTATTTCATATGCACTTTTACATACTGAAGCTTTCATTTCTTTTACAGAATCAGGTCTTATGGTGCATTGCAGTCTCATGTTTTCTCTTAAATACATCTTTGAAACAGAGAAACTTATTTTACTTGTACTTTATTGCCTCAGAGAAGTATGAGCCAGTTTATGCAACATGGACAACAGAAAGATGTGCGATTTGCAGATGGGTTGAAGATTGGGAAGATAACAAAATTATTATCTGTAACAGGTTGCTTTAATCAACATTAATGGTTTTTTCTCCTAGCTGTAAAGTTATTATAGATGTGTTAAAATTCTGTTTCTGATATACAAAAATTTAAAGGATCAAAAGTAAATTACTTCATGTGCACTTGTTCATTGTGCAGGTGCCAAGTTGCAGTTCACCAAGAGTGCTATGGGGCAATGAATGTTCAAGATTTTACTTCCTGGGTTTGTAGAGTGTGTGAAACTCCTGAGGTAGAAAGAGAGTGTTGCCTCTGTCCAGTAAAAGGCATGTCATGTACATTTCATATTTTCTTTGGTCTGACTGTTTTTGCTGTATCCCATGATATTACACACTTCAGGAAAGTAGTAAGTTATGGATCCAGCACAATTGTTCTTTAGTGAGAAATAGCGTATTTGTCATTCATTGGCTTGACTTCAGTGGAATTATTTATGATGTTCCACAAGTTGTTTTCAGCTTATGTCTTAAGCCCTAGCATTGTCCACTAACCATTAAATGGCCTTTTCTCCCTTTTTATTTTTCTGTCACGGTTGTATCACTTCTATGTTTCATCCATTGCTAATTTGTTTTTATAATATGGGGTAAACTCTTTGCAGGTGGAGCACTGAAGCCAACTGATGTTGAGTTGTTGTGGGTTCATGTAACATGCGCTTGGTTTCGTCCTGAAGTTGTTTTCAGAAACCATGAGGCAATGGAACCTGCCTCTGGAATCCTTAAGATTCCTCCTAACTCGTTTTTGAAGGTAATGTAGGAGCTAAGATTTTCTTGAAAGTTGTTGTCAGGTGGTTTTAGCTACTAGCCTGCTATATTCTTTCTAGCAGTAGCTATGAACTAATTTGCAGGCTTGTGTTGATGACCACCGAGAATGAATTCTGTTTTTTTCGGGGGTTGGGGGAGTGGATAAAAATAGCAATTATACAATGTAATTATCATTTCGGTAAATACGTAATTTTATTACTCAATTACTTATACAAAACTCTTTCCATTCAATTAATTATTTACTAAGAGTCAAAACACTGAACATGCACTAAATCATCTTCCACCTTCCCTTCAACACAACCCTTCTTACCTCTCCATGATTATATTTGAATTTTGTTCGTAAGATAGTGATGAGGTTGTTATTTAATTTTTTGGGGTCCTTTTGTCGTTGGGTCATACCCTTACTTGACATTCAATATTTCTATGTTTCTTGTCTACATTGGTGCCAGACTTGTGTGATCTGTAAACAAAGCCATGGTTCCTGTACAAGTTGTTGCAAGTGTGCTACTTATTTTCATGTTATGTGTGCGTCAAGAATGGGATACAGCATGGAAGTAAGTATGATAGCCCTTTTACTTCAATTTGAACTGTGCCTTGATCTGAAGCTGCAACTTTTTCTTCTTAATTTGCTTTTTCCTTTGGAGCGCAGTGAAAACATTTATGTCCATATTAAATATATAGATAACTAAGGAAGTTAGCATTTAGTTATATGGCGATTACAACTGGCGGTGAAATATGTTGATATTGTTTAAATGTACAGTTGCGTTCTACAGTGAAGAAGGGGACTCAAATAACAAAGACACTAATATATTGTGCAGTTCACAGGTTTGAGCTCTGTCTGGTCATCAAATTATGCTGATCTTATTTTCCACGTGTTCTTTTAAAAAACCATTTTTACATGTTTATTTCATTTTAGGGTCCCAAATCCAGATTCAGTAGTGGTTGTGCATACACCCCTTGGGGTATTCTCTCCGAGAACTTCACTTCAAAATCACAAGAGATGCTTAAGAGGATCAAAGCTTATTTCATCAGATAATATAGAACTCCTTGAACCTTCAACCTCTGAAGGTTATGAGGTTGAGCCACTATCTGCTGCCAGGTGTCGTGTTTACAGAAGATCTTCCAATAAGGTGCTTATTTAAGACATACTATTGTGGCCATAATTTTATGTCAAGTTATCAACTTCTCTAGGCTTCTACTATGAAATCATACAGAGCCATTTGCGGTTTTTTCTGCTGTATAAAAAACTATGTAACGGATCATTAACTAATTTTTTAAATTTGGTCCCGTTCAATACATTTTCTCCTATATTGCCAGAAGGATGATACACCAATAATTCACTTGCTTGGGGGGCCAAACCTTCATTCTTTAAGTGAAATAACTCAACTGAACAGCAATAAGGTATTCATCTTGTTTTGGTGTTCTGAGTTATAACTGTACCACATCAAATTTTGTCTGTTGGTAAAAAACATAGTTCTAATCTTGTTCTGTGATAGGATGCTGGGGTGTTTTCTTCATTTAAGGAACGCCTTCACCATTTACAGGTTAGTTAATCTCTCAATTTGCCCAAGTTAAAACTTCATTTCCATATCTTAAATTTTAATTTTAAGTAAAACCATATCTCATTTATTTTGTTTTTAACCTTTGATGTTCTGGGGTCTTAGAAAACAGAAAATTGTAGAGTTTGCCTTGGAAAATCGGCTATTCAAGGGTGGGGCCTCTTTGCTCGTAGAGATTTGCAAGAAGGAGAAATGGTAACATTTTGTATTAATTTAAGATGGTCTCTTCGAAGTGTAAAATAAATACTGCTGCAGTTTTTTCCTGATAGACTATTTGTACACGCTTCTTGTGCCTGTCTGCAGGTCATTGAGTATCGTGGTGAGCAGGTAAGGCGTAGTGTTGCTGATCTGAGGGAAGCAAAGTACCGTTCAGAAGGCAAGGCGTGTTATGTGAGTCTCCTTAAAGTTATTTGAGATATCTGTCTGTACTATGCTCCAAGCCACTTGCTGTGTGCTAGTTCACATTTTGTTTGGATAGTAGAAAATGAAATTTCATCAAACCATGTGTGCACAAGGTTGAAGAATAATAATTTTGAGTGATTTTTAAAATTTTATGTTTTATATATAGAAATCCTATCATATATTATGAGACTTGTTAAGATTTGAGAGGATTGTAGAAAGACTGTTTTTTGTTTCAACTCTAAACGGGTCTTCAATTTTATAAGGGTAAACACATAATCAAATTGATTTCATTTTTAATGTGAATGAAACACGAGAATTAATTTCTTTCACTCTATTCTCCCCTTGCCTCAAGATAGTGAAAAATTAGATTTTCTAGTTAGGGAAATTGGGAATTGCGATTGGATAGGTAGGATTGGGCCAGGCCAATAGCGATGTGCTGAGAATTGAGGCTTCCTGAAGATAAAATCATTTGGCATTGGGAAAAGAAGGAACATACTCTGTTAGATTTGCTTACCATTTTATCTATGAGGAAAAGAATGGGAGTCTTCCTGAAGCTTCCAATGCATCAAGTAATGGCTTAATGAATGATATTTGGACAGTTGAAGTTTCTAATTGTGTTGGAAATGTTGATGAGGAAAGCCAAGATCACCTTCTCATTAACATGGTGTGGTTCTCTTCTCATTTGGGTATTTGTGTTCCCCATTATATGAACCAAACTCTCGTCTACTTCAGTGGCCAAGCTGCCCAGATCAGTTAGCAAAGCAAATGTTCAGTATATGCCGTTGGAAAATATGGAAAGCCATTACTGTTTTTAACCCCAACCATGAGGTAATTGGGTTTGAAAACTGATGTTTGTTTTCCAAATCAAATAAATGATTACAAACATAATGGTGGGACCTGTTTTATAGAGTCATGTAAAAGTAAACCTTATCATATTTCCTTTGAACTCTTGGTTATGTGGTTTAGAGGCCTTTTTTAGAAAGGTTTATGTTTGCTGCTAACATTAGTATTCATTGTACTTTTGATCTTAAAACCAGTTGAAATAAATTATGCAGCTGTTCAAGATTAGCGAGGAAGTGGTAATTGATGCAACAGATAAGGGCAACATTGCACGTCTAATAAATCATTCTGTAAGTTAATTGCAATTAATATTTTCTTGGTTTTACAGTACTTCATTTCCCCAGTGATGCTAAAAATCGAAAGAACAAAGAATGGCACAAATGTTAGTTTTACATTATGAACATTTTATGTTTCTGAAAAAATATGAATCAATGTGATCCCTACAGTGCATGCCAAACTGCTTTGCAAGGATTATGTGTTTGGGTGATCAGGAGAGCCAGATTGTTCTTATTGCAAAGACCAATATTTCTGCCGGTGAAGAACTAACGTATGGTTTGTTGTGATATATATATTTTTGATGTGTGTGCATGCAAACAATATTGTATATTGGGATGTGTCATGCAACATACTTTGGGCATCTTTCTTGTTTATGGTGATGTTTTTTTAGTATGGCACATAACGTTTTTTCTTCCCATCTCAATGCTTCTGCAGGTATGATTACTTGTTCGATCCAGATGAGCGGGATGAACTCAAGGTTCCCTGCCACTGCAAAGCCCCCAATTGTAGGAAATTTATGAACTAGGTTGGTTAATGGTTTTGCATTGTTTCTGCCAATGGAGCAATTGCACCAACCAAACCTTAACCGGGAATACTTGTCGATTGAGATTTTAATTTTTTCAAGTTAAATTAATAAATTTGTATACAAGATATGTTGTACTATTGTCACATTGTATAGATATTTTTAAAAAGAATAATATTTTACAAGATTATTTATTTTACTTCAAAACATGAGATTTATGTTGACCAAGCCGTGTGGAGTACATTACTTCTAATTAGTATAGTTTGTTAATGTAAATCTTATTAATTGTGCATATTCACAATTGTAAGTTTGGTGATTCAAAAAGACACAAGAATGTCTCTGAAGACATTTTTTGAAGGAGTCTATACAAACCACCACGGTCCAATTATTTAACATTTAAATGAATTGCAAATGAGAATTTATGTATTTAGTATTCTATAGTAGGATGGTTTAGTTAGAATGAAGAGGATGTTTTATTTGCAAATGGTAAATATTTTGTTTTTGTTTTTATCCTGTTGCCTATTATGCTGACATGGCAAAAAAATACCCGAACCTTCTATATCGCTATTAGACTTTACCAATATATAATATACCTTTTGACATTCATTATTGCTTCTTAATTAACTTGGATGAATGGTTTTCACATTATGGATTTTTCATTTTATAAATTGATCTGTTCATCAAAGTAGCAATGGACATCTCGAAGTTCTTTCACTTCTTCATATTTTTTCTTGTCATATATGCCTCAGAAGACTATTGTCAACATTCTTGGTGCAGTAACGATAACATCCTTATTCGTTTCCCTTTTCAAGTTGAAGTAGAAGGTGATCAATATCCTTATTGTGGCTATCCCGGTTTCAAATTAACTTGTACAAATGATAGCAAAACAGTTTTAACACTCCCTTATACAGGAGTCTTCTATGTTCGCAAAATCAACTATCTCAAACAGTACATACAACTTTATGACCCTCATGATTGCCTTCCAAATCGTCTTCTAAGCCTTAACCTTTCAGGTTCACCTTTTACTGCCAAATTTATTACTAACTACACCCTCCTAATATGCTCAACTCGGAACATAGGATCACAATTCATACCTGTTGAATGTCTTAGCAATTCTACACATTTTGTATCAGCTATTCCTTCAACGAACTTCACCAATTCATTGCCTCAGTCTTGCTATGTTAATAGAAAGATTTCAATTCCAGTTGCAAGATCATATGATGACATTTTCAGAAACTACCTCAGCGAAGATCTTCTACTAACATGGTCTTCGCCTGATTGTAGATATTGTGAATTACAAGACCGCATGTGCAAATTTGAGAGCAGAAATAGTGATCGAGTTCGATGTTTCTCCGATCACCAAACGGGTAAAACTGTTGAACTTTTCCGCATGTCAACTCATTTGTTTAGTGATTCGTGACATGATTATTTCGTCATTCATCTAAAGTAATTTGTTTTGTCAACTTGCTTGCTTAGTCAAAAACTTATTAATCCATAAACGTTATATATATTATTCTTAATCCATAATGGAATTGACATACATGGAATTTATTTGAAATTCTAAGTCAATGATTTTATGTGTCGACTTAGCATGTGTTTGAAAACTTCGATATCCACGGTGGTGGCATTTGAACTTCGCCTGGACAGTTTTTGTAATAGTAAACAATAAATTAAAAGGCGGAAAATGAAAAACTTGGGAAATTCAGTGGCATGCATGCAAATTGAATGCAGAAAGTCACGTCCAGGAGTGAATCTAGAAGTAAAAAAAAAAAAAATCGATTTTAAATGATTTTTCATCTACATGGGTCACTTGAGGAATTAATGCAACACCTTTTTATGCTAACAAATATTGCTCAAACAAGATATTCTAAATCCTTAATATTATTATGTATATAATTAGCAAAGATCTGAAGGGGCTGGAGCCTCTGCAAGGCTGTACATACATCCGCCCTTCTCACGCCACTCTTTCTTAACACATCCACAAAATTACAAATACAATCTTTTGAGTTTCATTTATTTTTTGGATTAACCCTTTAATTTTTTTTTTTAAATTGTTCATTTAAGTTATATTCAGTTTGCACCATTAGAATAAATAACCTTTAAGTTATATTAAATTATGTATGTTGTTTGATAAACTTGACTTTTTTTTTCGAATAACTAATAAAATGTTAGTTGTAGAAAAAAAATCAAAAAATGTTAACTGTTTATAAAATTTTTATAAGGTTTTATAGATTTTTTTGAAAAATTATTATGAAGAATACACTGTTGTCTTATTTAGTAGGATTTCTAATGATCAAATGCTTTCAATTACACTAGTTGATAAAAGTGAGACAAAGAACTAACAATACAAACAAAATATCAATTATATAACCAATTAAAAAAAATATAAAAATCAATTCGAAAAATGAGTCAAACTTAAGTTAGTGCACACAAATACACAAATTTTTTGCTTAACATATTTAATCATTATTACATTACATAGTATTCAGAAGTAATCACTGTTCCATTTTCATTTTCAGGTGACTCAAAAGATGCCATTGTGATATTTAGAATCATCATATTATCCATTGGGGGAGCAGCTATGATGTGTGCAATTGGGATGGGGTGCTTAACGCACTTCATGCGCATAAGGACAATATCAGCTGAACCTACTATTGATATTACCATTACAAGGATGAGGATGGGTCTGGATGAGACAACAATTGAGTCTTTCGACAAGATTGTATTAGGGGAGAGTCGAAGACTGCCTGGAGTGGGACATAATGATGGAACAGGATGTTGTTCAATATGCCTCTCAGAGTACAACAGCAAGGACATAATCAGATGCATTCCTGAATGCACACACTGTTTCCATGTTCACTGCATTGATGAATGGCTTCGCATGAACACTACGTGTCCACTTTGCCGCAACTCTCCTTCACCTTCTCATTTTGTTCCTCACTCAATATCATGAGGTTTCGCATTAAAACCAAATCTGTGAAATGATTCATAGCTCCCAAATCATACTATCGGAGTTTGGGGGTATATATCAGTATCTGTATGGCTTAAAATATTGAGTGTGTTCCGATGAATATTTGTAGAATTCATTCAAAATGGTTTTCATTTGGTAGAATAAACTTTATAATATTAAATATTAGTTTAAAGTAATTTGATTATATTGTTTTCAAAAGTCTTGTAGGTAATTTAGCTGGCAAACTTGTAGAATATTTTCAAGCCTGCAAAATCTTCTTTTATCACTTCTGCTCAAACAAGAATTTAAGGACAATTGACTGTATTTCAATAATAATACATCAAAGTTTTCTACAAAATCATGTTAAAGTGCCACTGCCATTAACCGCACTAACTGGAATTGAATACTAATTTACTATCTAATAAAAGCAAAATTGAAATTGTTCATAATGCAAAATAAGACTTGAATTATACATAGTCCAGCTGAACTTGAGGTAACAGTATTATATTATTGCATCAAATACAGCCAACAGTGAAAACAAAACGAACAGAGAATGCAGGCATTAGTCTGTTTCGCAACACAAGACACAATTAACTGCCAAACAAAAACGTATGATCAGTTATAAGATACTGTACAGAGAAGGAACTGCTCCACAGATGATAGATGCATATCAAAATGCTTTTCATTTCTTTGCTAGCAGTTTCTTTGGAAGTTTATCCAGGGGAGTCGATTTTAAAAGAAAAAGCCTAGCAGCACGCTCCTGCAATGTACCACCACATTTTAACCCATGCGACTGGAGTTCA
The DNA here is from genome assembly GCA_037974775.1 of Cicer pinnatifidum. Lineage (NCBI taxonomy): Eukaryota > Viridiplantae > Streptophyta > Magnoliopsida > Fabales > Fabaceae > Cicer > Cicer pinnatifidum. Next base: position 61,271,699 of record JBBPBR010000006.1, on the reverse strand, counting down.
GTCTTCAACTTTTCCAGGCCAAGAATCTATGAAAATGGAAATCACATCAGACTTCAGAGCCTAATAAATAGTACAGGACTAGTGGATCTAGTCAATAAATGAGATGACTTATCTTTTTATCTAATCACGCATGTCTAAAACAACAAGTTCACCACATAAATATTATATTCAATAAGTTAGTCGAACATAAATATCAGTGGATTTCCAAAAAAATATAGTTTGCTGAAATTTTGCGAAACAGCTACATTTGTATCAATTAAGTAAAGCACATAAACATATCAAAGTGTAGAACACCACAGAATCATCGTTATGTTTTGAATTATACCTCAAGTTCAGCAGCTGAATTAAAAGCATCAAAATTCAAAGGCTCCTCCTTCACTGGGACACTAATGCTTGGCAAGCTTTCTTCAATGACCGCTGTTTTATGCTCAGGAGAACCATCAATTTCCATGTCATTGGCCACAATTTCAGAGCTCACAATATTTGAGACTTGAGCGACAGTGCCATCAACTTTGTTATCCTGATCTTGAGCACTAATTCCAGAATCCAACGTCTCTGAACAAGGCACAGCATCAGCCTCCATCATCTCATCATTTACCATGAGTTCAGGTTCAGCAGCAACACTGGCCTGAATAGTAGTATCACAACTCTGGGATCCTCCAGCAGATTCCACTTTCCCTTCTTCTACAACAGGTTCCTTCTCTTCTTCAGATCCACTCTCACACGAGCCGACCCCAGAAGAGTCCCCATCCCGCTTTAAACCAGTCACAGAATCAGAACTATCTTCAGCCTTAGTTAACCCAGACTCATTCTGACTATTTAACAAAACAGATTTATCAGTTTCCCCCTCACCATCATCAACATCTTCATCAGATTCGGAATCATCACTTTCATTCAATGTCCTCTTCCCCATCCTAGAAAATCCAAACCAGCACAACATAAATACAAATACTAATCCATAAAATACAACAATTAACTCAAAACAAACACATTAAAATTTCATAATAAATTATTTTGTTAACCATTGCCTTCATAATACTATATAATAGTTGAGATAGAAAAATCCAACTTAGTCCTAGAAATTATAGGGTTGTATCAACCTAGGCCCTCACATTATCAATATTCCAAAATGACCAAAAATATTAATCACATCCTACTTCAACCTGTGGATTTGTAATCAAATGCATCTCATACATTATTCATAATCATCCCAATATTATCAGCTTAATGTCATTCTAGTACCTAAAATATTAACAGACATTTGATTAAAAAATCTCAATTCATGAGATCATTTTGGAATATCAATAATAATGTGATGGATTAGATTGAAACAGACCCACAATTTCAATGACTAATTTGGCTATTTACTCTGATTGGCAAAAACAAAACCAAAATCAAAACCAAAACTAAGATGAGATGAGATATCTTACCATATCTTCAACTTCTTGCGATCATGTGGAAGAGAAGCTTCTGATGTCGGTGAAGACTTGCGCTTAGAATCTCTGAGAGAATCTTGTACAGACAAAGCAACATCCGCAACACATCGTTCAGATTGTTCCCTATATTTAGCAACATACTTATGAGCCTCACCATCAACATCACCATTCTTACCCTTACCCTTATTCTTCTTCATCTGTTTCTTCAAAAACTCTTCCGCAACTTTCTCGAGCTTTCTCTCTTCTTCACCGGCTCTCCATTCCTCCAACCTCTTCTCCGCGTTAACGTGTCTCAACCTTCGCCCACTCATATCCCTACACGCGTCGAAATTGTTCGTCTTCTTCTGCCCTGCTTTCGTCGCCGCGCCACGAAGCAGCGATCCGAATCCTCCTTTCCCGCCTTTCAGACGGAGAAGCAGCCGCACCGAGGGGAACATGTTCCCATCTTCCGGCGAACAGCATATTGCCGATTTATCGTCGTTGAGGTGGCGGCAACCGGTGACGAGACGTTGGTGTCGGATTGGGATTCCGGTAAGTTGGAAGAGACGATCCTTAATGGAATTGGCGTAGAGGATCGGAGAAGGGAATAATAGGGTTAGGGTTTTACCGTCCAAGTGCTTAACGAACAGGTTGTACATCGTTTGGCTCTTCTCGTGTTCCATTGTCGAATTTGGGGAATTTTTTCGGAAATTAGGGTTTAGGTGGAATTCGAGTTTTGAATAAGAATGAAGGAATGAATAGATCGAATCCAAGTCGGTATCAGGTACTTTTTATTTTTAATATAATATAAAATTAGATATTATTTCTCAATTATACCATCTAGTATTAGTTATTAGGAAATGAAACAAGTGTACTTTATAAATACATGGATAATCAATACATTAGTAATAATTTGCCACGACATTTATTTTAATGAAATAAGGGTTTTAGATTTAAAATTTAAAGAAATAATGATTAATTAGCTACGATGGAATTACGGTGTAAAATTCTTTTACACATGAATACATTATCTTTAAACTCCAATTATTATGTATATTATTTTAAAAATATTATATTTTACATTATATATTTTTGAATATCTTTTGTTTTACATTTATAATGATAAACACATCTATTTTTAATATAATAATTTCATAAAAATTATAGATAATTTTATAATTACTATTATCTTTTATTTAAATTATTTTTTAATAAATACATAATGAATAAAAGTGGTATTTAGTTTAACACAGATGAGTTTAGTTTAACACTATTAAATTAATCATTAAGTTGAGCTTCTTTCCGGTGTCATCATTCTCTTTCAAAAATCGAAGCTCAGGTTTTTCAACATGGATAGTTTTTGGTCTTGCAGTTCCTTTTATATATTTATTTGGCAACAGACAAGTACTAATTGAGTATGATAGACAAAATTAATCCTCAAATGCTACCATTTGTTTAAGGACAAAAAAATGTGCTATAAATAAAACCACTTTATTGGAAATGCACCTAGCCAGGTGTTTTATTGTTCAGACAAAATGAACTATATATGTCCTACTACCAGCAAAATTTACAGAGTTACATATATATATATATGCATACAAATACAATGGAGTATGGATAATGCTTCACATACTCCTATTTGTAGTTTTGTTTCTATCATATCTAAACCTATATTTCTAAGCTAGGCCTAGTGTTTCTGAGCAGTGAAATCAGGTTCAGCTGGCTTTGGAGGCAAAAGAGGCAATAGTCTCTGCGGCATTCTGTTGTGTCTGTTATTTTCTCTCAAGTTTCGTAATGCATTTGCAGCAAACCTTGATGCATATATGGTTGCACCAAGGCTTATAGTTGATCCTTCCTCATTTGCCAAAGCACTTTGTAGCTTGTCTTCTGCTTCACGCAATGTCCTATCAATCTTCTTTTTCCGGTATCGCCGCCAGGCCGCTTGTATGAAACATGCAGCCCATGTCTTCCATTGGGGTGAATATAACCTGCAAAAGTATATATTGTTAAACAAGTTTAACCAATAAATTCTTTTTAACAACCTATATATGAGCATGTCACATGTTATTTTCGTAAGCTCTTCCAAATACATATACATGTGCTAATGTTATAAGATAAACCCAAATTGAATTTGATGAGACTATATAAGCACATTACTCTCAACAGTCAGAACCTATTTAATGTAGAACTCCACTTATTCATAAAATGTAATGATGAATCATCAAATTAAAACACAGAAAAGGAGAAAGCACGATATCAAGCCTTACCTAAAAGTGTGTTGAAGTTGTTTGCTGTTTATAAGACGTCTAAATTGGGAAGCAACAAACTTCAAGTCATCAGCCATGAGTGCAAATGCTTCAACTTCAGATATAGTTTCAACTGTTCTAGTTGAGGTAGGAAGATTTGAGGATGAGTTGGGATCCAAAGCCCATGTTAGAAGCTCCTCTCCACAAAAATCACCAGGCATTAGAAATAAGGAGTTGAAGAAACCAGTTCTTCCACCATTTGTAGTCATGGTAGCAACTTTTCCACGCATAATGAAAAGCATTTCATCGACCGGATCCTCTTCGCGAACAATGCAACTCTTCTCTGTATATAGAACTGGCTTCAGTCTATCACACATTGCATCTAACAATTGCCCATCCATTTTCTCAAACATTGGCACCTAATGCAACATTAAAGTACATGAAATGCTTATTACACATCACATGTGCAATATAGTACATATAATTGGACAAAAAAATTAGATGGCGAAATGATATTATGAATGTTACTCACTTTCTTGACTAAAGCTAAGCAAAGGTGACGCTTTATGTCCCTTCGGAGATCTTTAGGGAGGTTATGAATTAATGTCTCCTCTTCAACACCTCTATTTTCTTGCCATTTGTATTGTTCATACCTTCTAATTCTTTGCTTCAAGTTATCAGGTAACATACGGTGCGACATCCACCGTTCTGCATCCCTCCTCTTCACTCTCATCTCTTCCTCCCTAACAGTTGTAGATTCTAGATATTTCTGTAACAATATTCAACATAATCTATAAATAAGCCCATGTGTTTGTTTTTTTTTTTGTTTGTTAATTTGAGTGTCAAGAAGTTCTCCATAAAAATATATGTGAAAAACATTTCATGTCTAAGATCTAATAATACGCCTTATCAACATTTACCTGCATGTTTCCAATAAGTAGTGAGAATAAAAATAGTCCAAAGATGGCAATGAAAATTGCAAAGGCTATCTCCGGGACATAAGTACTTGTCTTGAGGTTTTGTCCAAGAGAACTGTAACATATTACAAAATTTATTACTTTTGGCATGTTATTAATTAGTCTCATATTTTTTTGTTTTGTTTCCCACATGTTAGCTCCACTAAAGGTTATATGATGAAGGCAAAATTAAGAGAAAAACACAAAGTATCATTCACCAACCTTAAACCGCGCAAACCCCACCAAAAACAGTAGAAGAACTTCTGAGGAAAATCAGTTGTTGCATCTATCACACGGGATTGTTGAGCATCGAAAAATATTCCAAAATTGAAGGTGTATGAGTCATTGATTTGATCAGGGTCAACCAAAAGACATGTTCTATTGAGAAGTGAGGAGACCGTAACATTTTGGCGTCCACAACCCAAGTATGATTCATGAAAGAGCGATGCATTCTTCATCTCTCGGCGCCAGCACCGCACCTGTGATTCTACTGAAAGCAGATACCAGTTAGCTCCAACAACCTGAAATGCCACAGCCACACACAATAATTTGGTTATCATAACATTTTGTCATAGTAACTAGGACCATTTATTAGATAATTGAATCTGAAGGATGCAATTAAATCAATTTACATGACTTGCTAGCATGTAGAGTAAAAGATTGTAAACAGCCCCAGCCCATGCTGTCTCTGTTAATATGCCTGAAGTTCTAGTTACTTCTTTGAATAGTGGACGAATCCGCAGTAGTCTAGGCACATACTGAATTAATACTGTATACTTCAACCAATCCTTTGCTTCAAATGGACCAGAATTTTTCAGGTGTGGAATTATAGCCAAAACTATAACCTGAAATGTCAAAACAACAACAAAATCATGTTAAGAATATTATTATGACAAATCAATTAACTTTGCTGCCATAGTACTCAACTTGGATCGTAATGGGACTTATACAAGCTAAGCATAACAAAAATTGACATATTCGCTGCACTATAACACTATGACTCATCATAATGGGACTTATGTAGCTCATTCTAAAAACTGGGGACTCATCATCTAAGGGAAATCCTAGTCCTTGAGCCACATGGGCCTAAATCGTTCTTCTTAGGCTTACTTGGGTCATGACATGGATCATTTGAATCCCATACACTCTCTCTAGCTATATGTCAGTCGTTGGAATAATGTAACAGCCGATAGATAATCCAAACTATGAGAGACTCTCAGCCTTTACATTAATCGACCTGTCAACATTTGGCTTGAGAGAGCTGCAAGGCTTCAGAGGATCAGAATAAGTATTGGTATTTGTCATTGGAAAATATACTTAAGAATGAGTTGAAGTGAGAGATACCTGTGGAATTGGAAGAATTGATAGAATGTCAATGAAGAAATGAGAACTCAAGTATCTCTTAATTATCGCGACAGGATCATCAATGAGCTCACCCCTTCCAAAAACACGCGAAGAAGGTGCGATAAATCCAGTTCTAAACTGAAAGATGATGCGTAGAATGTAGAAAAGATCGAAGAAGGTGCGAAGAACACTAGCAGTAGTCTGCAATGTTCCATCCAAATCAAGACATTTTTCTCTACCAACAATCACCGGAATGTAAAAGAAAAGAGGGTCCATTGAAATTGCCATAACACATGTGAGTACAAAGATTTTGTTCCATTTCTGAAGCATTGGCCCTTGTGGATCAAGAATTTTTCGCTTAGAATAAGTCGATTTCTTTGTTTGTCCTTCACTTACAGGATGGACTATTGAAGAATGTCTTCTGAATTTCTTCATCTTCTTTGATCCACTCTCAAATCTTCTTCCCATACTCTTCAAAACATCACTTACACTTGGTCTTCTTTTTCTTTTGTTTACAAAATCTTCATTCTCTATACTAAAAGATGACTCTGATCTCCAATCATCAAACCTGGAATGAGAGACATGCCAAATCTTATTGTTAATTTGAAATTGGTAACTACCTAACATAGGAAAACAAAAAAAGCATACTATATTATCTTAGTATGTGTTGTCAAAGACTCAAATTATTAATACCACATCAACTATTGTTTCACTATTGTAATTTGGATTACTAAAGCAAAATTTTGTAACAACCTGTCAAAATTACTTTATTATAAATTGCAGGTTTTAAAACAGTATAGTTTCATATTTTTTTGGTGAAAAATTAAGTTTCATTTTTGAGATGAAGAAACATGAATAAATTAGGGAAATTAGAGTCCTAAAGTTAGAAACAGAAGATATTGGTCTAAAATGATTATTATTGAGTAACCTCACCTCACAAATTTTTGTCCCCTTGCGTTCATGATGAAACCACTTGTGCGTCCAAGTAATTAACCTCAATAAAACACAAGACTATACCTGCAAAATCCAGCATCAAATTAGAAACTTGATTTTTTGTCCAAAAGTTAAATTAGTACAAATGAATTAATGTAACTAGAAAACATAGTCAATAATTTAATTTAAGCTAATTAAAAAAATACAGCCATCAACAAGTTGGATATTTAAATTCAAGTCAAATCTCCAAAAGTCAATTACACACTATGAAGCACGGATACATTTTTTTCTTAACAGAGAAACAAGAAAAGGGGAATTGAACTATACGAACAAAGTGGAGCTAGCAATTGAATTAATCAATGATATTGAATCACCTGATAAAGGATAAACAAGTATAGTTACTTTAACTTAAAACAAGGAAATAAACTTGTAAATAACAAATTACCAAGTAATTGATAATACTGCTAAGTTAGTTAAAGAAACAAAATTGTTAAGGAAACACCAACCTTAATTATACATGGAGAAATAGTTAATTGTTTGTTTGTTTCGAAGGAGATAGCTATGAATATGATATTGGTTAATTTGCAGCGTTGAGAGTTAAGAATTAAGAATTAAGAGATATAATTGATGTTGACAATGACAAATAAACAGAAAGAGGAAGGAAATTGTGGGAAGGACACAACAACTGACTTAGTCCTCCCTCTTAGAATAGTCAGTCAAGTCTCCTCATGCATGCATAATTACTTTTTCTTATAATATTTAGGATGTTTTCCATTAAAATATCTTGAATATAATTTTTTTTTTTACTTTCATTTTCATATTTAATGTACTCTTTTTTTCTTCATAGTAGTTTTAGATCATTAGTTTTTAATGGTTTTTAATGAGATAATAGTTTGTATCCACTATAATTATTTTCTTTGATTTTTATATAGTTTCCTGAGTTCTTTGTATTTTATTTTTGTTTTTAATAATATTTTAAAATACATTTGCCCTCTAATTTGGGAAACATTTTTGAGTTCTTATTTCATCATCACGTTCTATATATCAATTATTTCAATTTTACACTTCAACTCATTTTTAAGTATATTTTCCAATAACAATTACCACTACTCATTTTGATCCTCTAAAGCTTTGCAACATTTTTCTATCAGCAAATGTTAATCGAATAAATTATTTCAAGAGGGTAGACATTGTTATTAGGATGAGTCATAGTTTGTTAGAGTAGAGTGAACATGATAATTTTTGTTATGCTTAACTTGTATAATTAAGGGATTGGTGAATGCAATAAACAAGAAAAAAGATTATATAAAATTTGTAAAAAAAATGTCTTTTCATTTCTCAGTGATATATGTTTTTGGTTGACCTGGTCAAATCAATAACACTCAGTAATATATGTTTTTGGTTGACCCTGGTCAAATCAATAACACAAACACCTTCAATTTTGGAATATTGCCCAGTATAAAGTTGGTGAATGACATTTTGTTTTTTTGTCTTAATATGCTAATGTAACATGCTCATTTTATGAACATTTTTATTTTAAAGTTTATATCCTTATCTTAATTAATTTTTCCTTGATCAGATAACCTTTAGTGGAGGTAACAACTAACATGTGGGAAAAAAAAAAGATGACACTAATAACATGCCAAAAGTAATAAGTTTTGTAATATTTTGTACTTCTCTTGAAAAATAACCTGAAGAGAAGTACTTATGTCGCAGAGATACCCTTTACAATTTTCTTTGCCGTTTTTGGATTATTTTTATTGTTTGAAATTATTAATAGAATTATCAATTATTTCCTATCTTATTTTTAATTATAAATGTTTTTTTATTGGAGATTCCATATTTAAATTGTTTAAAATCAATGTTAAAAAATTTGTTTTACATAAATGATTGTATGGTATAAGACTATAACGTATTTAAGGTAATTTTGTTGGTGGAATTGTATATAATATAGATGTCAATTATTTTAAATTAATATTTGTATGGTAAGGCTGAGATAAAGTGTTCCATTAAATCTAGTTTGATATTTTAATTCATGAAATTATTAATAGAATTAATATCAGATACATTTAGAAATGTTTTATAATTTTGATACATTTGATAATGATATTATTATCAAAATCACTATGTGTGTAAAGTAAAGCAACCTCTTCAATTTTATTTTCTTGTAAGAACCGTGAATAATGAAGCATATCTCGCTGCCCAGTACTGCCGGTGACTTACACGGCTATTCCACTTATGTTGTTAGTAACTACGACAACATGCAATGCCATGCATATGGCATAGAGGATACTACTGCATTCGAATTGATGTTGGAGGAGAGAAAAATGGTTATATAATACGATGATAATAGAGTGTGTGGGTAAATACTTATAACTTATACTTACATTTAAGTGTGTGAATGTAAATACTTATACTTAAATAAATAATACTTTAGGTTGTGAATTATTTTATTTTGAGAGGAAAAAAGTGACAGAAAAAAATATACAGCAGAAATTTAATTTAATATTAATTATAGTTTATCTAGATGATATTGTATAATTTTTTTCATTTGTTTTGTTTTTAATACTAATTATAAAAAATTTGTTTTGTTCACATGAAAATATTAAATTATTAATATTTTCTTTAATATTTAATATTTTATTTAATAATGATATAAATTTTCTTTTAACAGAATTAATGTATTTTCAAACCTATTTTTCTATATTTTAAATAAAAAAATAAAAATAAAAAAATACATTTTAACATCAAGAACTCATATAAAAATTTTATAATTTAATTGAAGAACAAAATAATATATATACATTATACCATCCAATAAGTCATGTTAACAATATATTCATGACTCATGTTAACAATATA
>JBBPBR010000006.1:61245624-61257005 GCA_037974775.1 Cicer pinnatifidum | reverse complement strand
CTTATTCATAAATTTGATGAGATTGAGCATACAATTATTATTGTTGGGCCGATTTATATTTTAAAACACAATCAAATATTTGTTTCTTTTTCCACAATGAAAAAAAATTAATTAGTAAATATAATTTTTTTTACTCCTTCTAAATTACTATGATTATTATTATAAATAAATAAAAAGTCTTACTACTACAAATAAAAGTACTCTTGACTTATTTAATATTACTATTTTTAATACATATTTCATTTAATCCAAATATTTAATACTAATAGTTAAATATTTAGCATTAAAAAGAGATAATTAATAAATTTAATATATTTTTACATAACACCTAAAAAATTAACTGTACTTAATTATATTTTTTAATATCCGTAAAAAAGGTTTTTTTTTAATATTTATAATAGTGAACAAAAGATATCTATATTATATACGATTAGAAAGAAATTTACACTGCATTACGCGACACCATTGAAGGAAAGGAAGAAAACTTGTGGCCACCAAATCTTAAGTCTGCGTGTTCAGGTACTGCTTTTTGTGTATGACTATGAGTGTGTGTGTTTAGTGTTAATTTCAAATATTTTTGTCATGGTGTTTTTGTTTGTTCTCAAATACCCATCATACAAATAGAAGAGTGATGCTTAATTTCGTTCTAGTTGTATTTAATCAATAGCACCCGATCATGTGCTTCTTCATTTTCTATTACTTCGCGTACTAAATTAGTTTTCATTATTGTAGAACTTTATTCTCATCATTCTTGAAAAATCAGTAGAAACTTTTTACTCTATTGGAATTATTGACATTTTATAATTATACTATACAATGCTAGTCAAATATGGAGTGATCATGATGGATATATTATAAACACTTAGCATTCTATATGTTTAGGAATATACATAAAAAAATATGATTTACTTTGCTATAGTTAATTTCATTATTTAATTTTAGCTATTTGTTCTGTAGGAACCTAAAAAGGGTGGCCTTAATTTTAGACCCCTGTTGGTATCTCCTTTGTCATCAAGCTGCATCTTTCCATGTTCTGTTCATGGCTCCATAAGTGTGGAGATGGAGAGGTCAGCGTTGGCCACAGTTCGTCAATCCTTTGCTTTCTTACTCTGCCAACAAGAGTCTTCGAATGTTGTATTAGGATTCCATTGACAGCTTTAAGGTAGTTGCTGGAGTCATGGTCTCTTAGAATTGTGCCTTCTGAGCCATATGCTGTTGGATCACTTAGTGTTTCAATAGGGTGTGGTTGATTGAGAAAAGTGCTTAGAACTCTTGAAGAGTATCCATGTATAGTACTATCAAGCACGTAGAAGGCGTTTTCTGAAGGGAGTAAAGGATGTGGAGGTGATGTCTTCTCGTCCGGTTGGAGAATGAATATTTTTCCCATTGGTGAATACAATAGCTTCTGAAAATATGTACAAAAAAATTAACGTGAGTATGAAATAAATGATGTATATTTATATGAATATGAATATGAATATAATGATAGAACAATGATGCTTACATTTTTTGTCAGGCAAGGATGTGAACGAAATGTGCGGTTTAAGCGCTTAAGGAGAACAGCAACATGGTCAGGATAATTACAGGAGAAGGCTCTCGGAACAATATCTCTATGCATCATCACACAGTGGATGTGGCTCTCATCTAGGCCTAGTTCATCGATTAATTTTTGGCCTCCGCAGAATACAAATGGTGAGCCAAAAGTCACTACTGGTCGAAGAGTTGAAGAACTGACAACTTTCCTAGTCAATAGCATCAAATGAACCAAAAGAGAAAGACTTCCCCCAAGGGAATGTCCGGTGAATTGAAGCTTTGCACGATCCCCGTGTCTTTTCAAATGGTCCAAAATTTCAGGCATGAATTGCTCATATATCCCTTTTGCAGCTTCATATATTCCTCTGTGAACAAGTACTTCTGTGTTCTGTAAGTGAATAGATTATGAGTGCTTTGGTGTTTTTTCTTATCAACTGTTCTTGTTGCAACATAACAATGAATACAAGATTACCTCAAATTTTGTAGGCTCAAAGAAGAGGTTTGCTTGCCAAGATGCTAGAGAGTCTGAACCCTGCATCATCAAATAAAAATATTAATTTGTCAAATTTCACCAATATTATAGCTTGATGGTACAACTAAGTACCAAATACTCTCATAGAAATTCAAACAGTTGTATATGTATTTTGAGAACAAAAGTATACAAATTGGAGTAGTAGTTAAGGTATTACCTGAATTACAAAACATCGAGTGTAATTGCTGAAATCATCACAAACAAACCATTCACAAGGTGAAGAATGAAGTGACTGCAGGTTCTTTGCTGCTTCCTGCTTTTCCCTCTCTCCTGCTGCAACCACAGAAGTCACTGTTGATGCCGCCATATAAGCTGCAACCTCTGATTTATAAGCTCGCGGTGAAGTGCCTTCTGTCTCCTGTTGTGTAGAGTCCTCTCTTCCTTCATTGGAACCTTCATTATCACTTTGCTGTGACTTAGCAGCAAGGGATAAGAGGTTCTTTGTTTGCAATTGGACATAGGAGGCAGCTGAGGCAGCAATGTCATAAGCAAGTCGGATTTGAGGCTTCTGTTCATTATCTTTTCCTTTCTCTAAGCTGTCTTGATCAGAGGCTACTGAGTCATCATCCATAGGAATGCGCGGTAAATCCTGACTAAGTTTTTCTTTTAACTTGGCCACTGCAGCTTTCTTCTCTAAAGAAGATGTTATAAATTGAAGGCTGTAGTATTTCCTCAACTCTTGAGCCTGCAAATTTTTTGTTAAGAAATATATGTTTATGTTTCTCTTTTGACTCATTCATGAAAAAAAGGAAAACACATGTGAAACTGCATATGCAAATCTTTAGAATTTGTTACACCATTGGTGCTTACATTGATTTGGGGTATTTCATAAGCCATGTTGCACAGAAAAGCTAGCTGAGAGTATAGTTTGGTATCAGACCATGGCACTTGAACAAGAAATTTTGAGAATGAGTCACGATCATATGTCACTTCTTCTTCATCATCATAATCCACCATACAAACACTGTCATCATCACAATCACATTCACCAGATGTATTATCATCATCACATATCACATCCATATCGATGCTTTCTTTTGGTATCCTGTTTCTCCAATGCTTCTTAATTTCCACAAGTCTCTCTATCCAGTTAGCTCTATTTACTCTTTCTTCTTTACTGCTTTCCTCAAAATTTATATCCTTCTCACTTGTATGTATGTCCTTGCTGGTTTGTTGGTCAAATAAGAATGAGCGCAATGAATTTGGGAGAATGGAACCTGAAAACTGAAATGGAGAAGTTCCCATTGACTGGTTGTGCTTAAGTTTTGGTTGCACTGATGTGGCTTTTATACGGTTGAAGGAGCAACACAGGTGGTTATCAGAATAAGACCTCCGCATTATCGAACGGCGAAGACCATTATGCTCTTTTGCTATATCCATGGTTGCTGGAGAAGTAGGCATGGCAACTGCTGTGCAGGCCATAGCTTGCAATTTATTTTTATGCAACTCAGCAAGAATATCTTCCACTATATCGGCTTTTTGTAAACTAGATCGTAGACCCTTGTGACGCACTCTGAAATACAACCCGGTTACAAATTATATATCAGACCTCAAAGCTTGATAATGTTGAGTTTTGGTTTTTTTTAAGATGTGAACATGGATTTTATAAGAAAACTTACAAGAACTATGTATAAATTTCTTGTTATCAACGATAGCTTTCATAAAGATGTTAAAAAACATGTCATAGTTAAACTAATTTACCTACCAATGAACGCAACTCCTATATATTATGGACAAAAACATCGTTGGGTTGGGTGTACAGCCAAAGCCAAGGACATAGTTAGATTCGAGACCAATATTGCTTCAGATATTAACTTGGATAAGATGGACATTAATTCATTAGGGGAAAAACATGCAAAGTTCGTTGAATTCTATAAATCTTAATAAGAGGGAAATTTTCTATTTAGGTATATCCCGAGTGTTACATTGGTAGGAGAAGAAACATGTCACATTCTTTGTTCCTTCGTTAATTTTACTCGCATTTGATTAAATATAAACAAATATTTCTCGGAATGAAATAAATATTTCTCGGGATGAAATATATGTGTAAATTAATAACTTCAGTCTTATTTAACTTTTTAAAATATTTTTAATGATCAATTTATTAGTTATTGAGAGTAATTTAGACAATAGGTTTTATTTTTTATTAAATCACATAAATTAAATGTGATCAATTATATTTTTTAGTATGAGTAATTTAGTTATTTTTCTTATGAAAAAATGGTAGAAATTCAGCATATGTACCTTGAGCATGTTGAGATGAGACATATCAATTTTGTAATGAGAGAAATTCAAATAAAGAGTAGTTAAATTACTAGAAATAGATTAAAAAAAAAAGTTATATATTATATGGTGAAACGATGTAATGTTTTTTAATCTATATAGTTGATATGTTTAATAGAATAAAGCTTGATTGTTAGTTGTTGCAATTATTTTTGTTTATAATTCATCCAGGAGAGATACTTTATTTTTTTAGGAATTGTCGCATATTATTTAAGATATCTAACTTTAAACCGACTTGTTAGGAAGGAAAATTGATACGACATGCTCCAATTTCAAAAACACTATTAAATGAATACCAAATTACAACCTCGAAAACATACTAGTACCCACCAAACAAAACAAAAATAGCATAAACTAAAATTGACCTCGGAATTTCCATCATAATATTCCTATTACATATTCCTTTCATAATTCATAGTTTGCAAGTTAAAAAATTTACACGGTCAAAAAAAATAAAGTTAAAAACTTACAAGCCCTGCGGCTAATTAGCTGGTTCAACCTTTAAGGTATATATATTTTTGGGAGGACAATTAGTGGTGGTTTATACACTTGTAAGGGTAGACATAAATTAAAATAGCCAGTGGTATTTTGATTTAATGTCTTGCTAACAAGTGTTTCATGGTATTGATTAATTATGTCTTTTTTAATATAAAAAGTGAAAATGAGTATTTATATTTTATTTTAGAGTAGTATAATATATTTGAAAGCTTTAATTAAGCAAACTGATTCAAATTGTTTGACAATTGTTGCATCATGGACGGGCAACAAAATATGCAACAGATCATAATGAGAGGTACTGTATTGTGTATAAACAAAAATAATAATTAAAGAATAATATGGTTGAATGAATGTATATCATATATACATACCCTGATGGATGAGAGTGAGAGGCAGGGAAGCAATGAATGAGTAAATATACAGAAACAAAAGCAGTATATATCCCCCAAAAGAACAGAACAGAACAGAAGATGCAGAAGAGAGGAAACAACAATTAATGATCAAGCTCATACAATGGTGTCTATATACCAGAATCTGGACAAGAGATGTAATCAACCTATTATGTGTGTGTGTCTCTCTCTCTCTCAACAATTGGATCCCTGAGATTCAGATGCAACAGGACGAACAAAATGATGTAATGCAATGCAAGTGACCACCACACCCAGGGAAACCTCTCTTCTCTGATTCCTGTGTTGTGTATTATTAATAGAAATTTATAAATAGAGAACTAAAAAAAACATTTAATTAAATGAATTACAAACTCCAAGGAAACGACTCTGAAATAATGAGAATCTGCTCATGTGGGTTGGCCTAACTTTAAACATGAGGCAAAATTTCATTGACCAAAAAACCCTCGTCTACCTTTTTAAAATTTTGTTAAGAAATACTTGTAAGTGATTACAATCAACAAATTGTTTTCATAATTCCATGGTTTAGGCCTTAATGAGTAGGAGAGACAATTTGATGTGGGTCAAACAAAACATAAATGCCTCCTTTGTAAGTAGAAATTAGGTAAGGGCATTTTGGTCATACCAGGGGAAGCGGGGCCCGCATTTTCGGTTGATGACCAGCGTGTCGTATGTATGAGCAGGCAGAATAGGTGAGACCGTTCCAGAAAGATATTCTGAAAAAAATGCAAAAAGTAAAAAAGAAAAGAAAAGGAGAATTGAGAAGAGAACATAATAATTACAATTGTTGGTTGGAACTTGGAAGGCCAAATGTGCGGTTGCATGAAGCAGGTGATGCAATTTGGCGCCACATTCTCTATGGCAGTGGCGGCTGCAGTCACAATCTCTTTCGCCCAAAATTATCGGCGCGTGTCGTTCAGGTGATACCATTTTCTCCTTATGTCGCGATTCATACACGTTGAATCAATAGTCTTTTGCTTCGGACTGATACATGCGGTGATTGTGACCTTACTACGAGTTCCTTTTTGCTCCTATTCCAGTCCATTCTCAACATTTTATTGGGCTTTTTCTTTCTCCTTTTCATCTTCCATTGGGCTTTGATTGCCCATTTTAAAACCACTTATCTTTTGCATCTATTTCACAACTTGCTTCCAAAAATGTACAACACTTTTAGGCATTGCAACTAGGGGTGGAAGGATATCACGTCCATCTAACTTTTAGATGGGTTGAGACTGATATAAAAAAATATTAGATTTTTGAGTTTTGAGTTATTATATATCAAAATGCTCGTTTTTAAAATTTGACGTGGCTTTTTTCAAAACTTGACGAAGACTCCGTTAAAAATATGTTTCATTGTTATTTTATAATAATTTACACGACATATATATAATTTTTTTTAAATAGAAGAATAAATTAACACGTTAATAAATTAAAATTTTATTTTGATATCTAACATAATTTTAAAATATATATTATTACATTAAATTATAATTTTTAATAATAGTTCCAAATAGGTCTATCGTTGATGTAGATCATTGCGTTAAAATTTAGAAAATGTTAACAAATTTAGTGTTTAACACCAAAATAATAATAATATTTAATTAAATGTCATTCTAATACACTGAAAATATTTTTTTAGTGGCATGTAGTTGATTTTTTCTGCTAAATAAACTTTAAAAAAAATTCTTAGTCTGATTTATAAAAAAAAAATCTGGTATGACATAAGTCTATCATAAATTAAATTATAAACTCATACTTCTTATCCTAATTGGAACTTATTGAAGGAAAAGAAAAGGACATTGCAACTTGAATCATAATAACGACGCATTAGGAATCGAAAAGAATAGGACAAAATTTAAGATTTTCTTAAAAAAAAAAAAAATAGGACAAAACTTAGTGTGGTTCTTTGTATTCTGTTATTAAATAAAAAGATTTAATTTAATTCTAAACGTGAATTGTTTTCAAATCATAATTTAAATTTAACTGAAATTTGTATACTATCTGCCTTGTTGTAATTTGCCTGCCTTGGATCTCAAAGAACAAGGGTATCCAAGCATATTGTTAACATGAGACTCTAATACATCATCATTAACCAAACTTTGCATCATCCTTAACCCAAATCTGATAACATGTTAAATATATTTGGATCTTACTTCCAAGTTCCAAATGATAGTTCAAATCATGAAGATTCCCAAACACATATATACAATATAGAAATATTGTATTAAAGTCTTCACACCTCTATATATATATATATATCTCCCAGGATCACTCCAACTAGGGAGGTTTATGACGAAATTTAATATGATAGTATATTAGTGAAACTATTAAATTTTGTAGACATTTTAGAATATAAAATCATTTATTAAATTAATATAATTGGTTCTGTATGATATATTTATTTTAATTAATGATAAAATCAATTAAGACAATATTAATTTTAGATGATTATTAATTTTAATTTTAAAAATATTTTAATGAAACCTTTTTATCAAATAAAAGATTTGTCTTTTTTAATGGCACAACTCCTTAGATATGCTTAAATCACGCTCACTCACTCCACTACTATTTTTCAAACACACTTGTCATGCTCATTTGTTATATTCAAGTTACACTCAGATCTCTTCAAATCGTTTAAATGATACACATACTGTTTTTATAGAATAGATAAGACGTTTTTGTAATTGGAGGGGGTTGATGTCTTTTTACAAAATAGATTAATTTTATGTGTCATTGAAGCATATATCTCAAACAAGCTTAGCACAAATTCCCAATTTTTTTTATCTGCCTAAATCTTCTCATAAGTGTAGTAACAATTAGCAATTAGTACAAATCTGAAGTTTGACTAGAGTAACCTCAAAAACTAAAAGAAACAGATCATAAAGCATGTTTTACGTTGCAACGAAAAAGGGGTAGAAAAAAAGTAGACAGCCGAAATTCAGTAAAATAAATTTAGTATTAAGACCTGAATACTATAAGTCAGATTGATATATGCAGCATACAAAAAACTGCACTGCACTCCAGTATGTTACAGGATGAACCATTGTTAAACTCTCAAAGAACAAATTCGAAATATCGTGTTTTATTCAAACTTTGAATCTATATGAAGAACCTGAATCCAGAAGCAACCCACCTGACATTCAGAAGTCATTGTCATCATTCATATGTAAAACAACCTAAAACATTTCCTGCTTGCAATTTGGCAGAAAAACTGTATGGTGGGTTATGATTCCAAAACTGAAGGAATGCAGATACCTAGAAATGACACCCCAAATGACAGAATGCAATACCTCCTTCAATCAAAAGGAGCAAAATTGTGTAAATATTTTATTATATATGCATAATTAAGTAGCATGGTGATTATTAATGTAAATATTTGAATCATGGGAAATCAACATAAATAAATAATATATGCAGCAACAAATATCACTCAACTGAACCTCTTGCTTAATTAATTAAATCATTCATTCCACTTGGCTCTTCAAATATAAGTTTCAAGGATAATACTTTCTAAGAAGCATCAATCTATTATACAGTAAAGCAAGCAACAGATATATAGTCACATCTACATCAGTTGGACATTTCGTTTTGAGTTGAACATATCAACATAATATCTCCTTTGTTGTTTACAGAGAAAATTCAAGAACCATGGATGGTCAAAGAAGGATGTTCATATTCTTTCAAGATAGTGGAGGCAAACACATTTCCTAAAGTATCCACCACAACAAATTAATCAGCCAAATGCTTTCTTTCATGGGAAATTCTGAGCTTGAGCTTAAAGGCCTTTTAAAGATTACCACCGTTCTCTAGGACGACCATCATGGAGTGTTGGAACAAGGACCTTCTTTTCATTATTCTTTCTTGCATCTTGAACTTGTATAATTGTCTTTCCCTTTTCAATCACCAATGTTCCAGTTTCCTCCTCAGCAAAATCTGGTGGAGTATCATCATCATCATCATCATCATCAATCCAGTCATCATCGTCGCCGTCATCATCTTCACTCACAAAATCATCAGCATCTGACCATTCTCGTTCCTCTTCACCCCTTTGATCTTGTCTGATATCAATATCATTCTCTTCCATGCCATCTCCAACTCTTGTGCGAGCAGCACCCCTACCCTTAATAAATCGTGGAACATTAACAAGAGAGCGAAGTTTCTCCTTTATAAGTAACAATCTATCCTTGTCTACCAACTGTGAATTTCGATATGCTTCCCTGAGGAACACAGAATCCCTGTCTCCTTTCAAAGATATATAAAACATATCAGGGTGCCTTATTAACATCCCTCTCAATTGCTGAGAGAATCTAAACTCCTCTCGAAAATGAGTGAAATGATCAACAAGAGTTCGCTTCTCAAGTGTAAGACTCAAAATCTCATGAATAACACCACAAGCATGCTTCTCTTTCTCCGGCGATCCAGAACCAAGCATCGAGAAATCCGAGTAAGGCGATACATATGCCAAGTCTCTGAACTGCATTATCCTCCTCATCTCACCCTTGGAAAGATTAAGACCCTTAGGAAGCTTAACTCTGTTGAATTTAGCAGGCCTGTCTATGATCAAGTTCTGCTCTTCTATCTCCCTAATTCGATTTTCCTCCGCAGATAGCTCGGCTGCAGAAACAGCAAGCTGAGGATCCCAATGTGTTAATTCAAGTGCAGGGCCCCTTTCAGTCTCAACAACTTTGAAATACTGTGGATATCTATGACAAATGGTGTCGCGAAATTCCCTCGGAAGTCCCAAATCATTTGCCAAGTGTGCAATTTTCTCTAACAAAATCCGTTTTTCCAACGACATCATCAACAATTTCCTAAGTTTTGTAACTACCACATCTTCCATTTCATTCCTAACCCTCAATTCCTCAAGATAAAGCCTTTCAGCCTCAGAAGTCATTTTGAATTTAAGAGAGTAACACCCTTCTTCCAAAATCTCGAACACAGCAGGAAATTTCCTCAAAACTGCAATTAATCTTCTCTTCTTGTCTAGCCCTAATTCTCTTTTATGCTTACCTAGTTCTTGAAGAGACATAACCCTATTAGGTGTACTCACTAGCAATTTCCTCACCTTGAGAACAAATTTGAGCTTCTTGTCTTTTTGTATAACATTATCAAAAGGAAGCTCTTTCCTTCTCTTCACGGCTGCTCTTATAGGCACAAATTGAAATCTAGGCCCACCGAAATGCGATGATTCAGACTGAAACAAACGCAAATTGGTTCCGAAAAATTGGGATTTTTGGAGGGAGGAATGAAGTTTGAGAGAAAGGTTAGGTTTTTGAAGAAAAGGAAGTTTATTTGAGATGAAGAATGATAAAGGGGTAGAAGATGATGATAAAAAAGAGAGTTTGGGTGAAGAAGAAAGCAATAATTGTTTAGGCTCCATGAAATGAAATCAATATTATTCACATAAAAGCAATAATTGAGAGAAATGAAGTTTATTAAGCGAAAGGGGAAATAGACTTACAAGATTGTGTGTGTGATGCTAAACCTTCATTGGGAATGGGATAATGTTGGTTAAGAGTGTGAGTGAGGGAGTTTCCATTTATGAAGAACAAACGAATGAATTCATGATACCTCTCAAACTATGCAATTGCAATTTGCAAACCCCCAACCCAAAACCCTCCTCTCACACTAGATAATAGCGTATAAAATATTATATAAATTTATATAAATATTTGATACATGAAAAACATTTATCTCATTTATATGATTTATATTATAAATGAAAATTATTTAAACTTTTATCCGATGCATGTACTTTTATTATTATTATTATTATTATTATTATTATTATTATTATTATTATTATTATTATTATTATTAATCTATAAGGCATTCAAGAAACATGATGGTAATGAAAAATATGCTTTCAATTTTAATTAATTGATTGATAAAATATTGGGTCTGTTTATTTAAGGTTTATTTTAAAATAATTTTATAATATTTTATATTTTGGTTACAATATTTTTTTAAAATAGTTTTTAAAAAAAAGTTCAAATAAAAAATTGGTTTAAATAATTTATCTTTAAATATAATTTTAAAAATTTTATCGATTTTTTATAAGTTTTTCAGATAATAAAGTTTTAAAAAATTATTAAAATGAAAAACTATTTTGAGAAGTATTTTATAAA
>JBBPBR010000006.1:61226560-61236958 GCA_037974775.1 Cicer pinnatifidum | reverse complement strand
AAAAAAAAAAAACAAAACAAAATAGCTATAAATATCATCTGAAGTGCATTTATTGGACCTGACATCATATCATATTTATTGAAAAAAAGAAGAACAAAATTCGAAGATTCACACTAGAACTTAAAAAATGATCAAAAGAAGAGTAACAAAAGTATTTTAATTAATTATAAACATAATTAATAGAATAATATAATTTTTTTGGGTGACGAGAGGAATAGAAAGTTTAGGGGATGTTTGTTTAGGAGATTACAAACTCATTATTGGGAATCTAAGATGGGAGTATCAAATACTGATGCTTGTTATAAGGCTCGTGATAATAAGTGTACTTATTAAAAATACAAACGGTTATTCGATGCTTTTTAATTAATTTCTGTTTAATCATGTTTTGCTATTCAAGTTGTAAGAAGACTCTAATGTTTTATTTTTATGCCGTCGGAGCGGTAATTAGCACCTAAAACTTAAAGGGAAATTCTGTGAAATTGTGAATTCAAGATAGAGTTGAACTTCTGAGGTGGAAACTCCATTCATGTCCTCAAATATATCTGTTTTGATAAGGAAAGGGGTCCATATTACTGAGAGTGTGAAGTTGTTTGAAGGGAATTTTCATATCTTTGATCTATATTCCTCATCATGGTAGATTTCATCAGCTACTTCCATCTGCATCACACAACCATTATTATCGCATCTACTACCAAATTTTTTAACACCAACAATCAATTACCAGTACTAGCACTGTTTGGTTTTTTGGTGCGGTTTGGTTCAATTTTTATTTTATTTTTCCACTCTAAATAGTCCAAGTATTTGTAGATTGAGGTAGGTAAAGCTGTTTGAAAAAGACACCAAACTCATCATAAGAAAAAGGACACAACTATTTTGCATGAGTGCACACCTACCATATAAGCCCAAGCTATTTTTCACAATTGCAATAATGCAACTCAATAGCTTTATAAACAATAAAAATGACTCATCACTTTACTATGCAGTGAAATGCAATCTGTTGAAATTTTGAGCTGTAAAATACAAAAAGGAAAAAACCCCATAAATAGGTTATCCTATTAAACATTTTCTGATTTGACAAACCAGCCAAAACAAAAACAAAATAGGAAACATGTGTGTGACCAAAGCTGAGTAAAAAATAATTCACACCTAAATATTACTAGTAATAAAAAAATTAATGAGTGAATAAGCAAGTTCGTCGTTGAAATTGTATGCGTAGTTCAAATTAGTCTCTAAATTATGTAAAACGACAAATATATAATTGAAATTGTAACGTGTCATTCAAAATAAAGTCTCTATAAACTTGTATGGTTAGAAACTATAATTTGGTATGCTTATTGAATATGTGGTCCTTCTTCATGGGTCACGTATCAATGTAGGATTAATTTGTCTAACAAAAGAAAGTGAAATACTTAGAGACAAGAAAAAACTGGCTATTTTGACATAACAAAGCAAAAGATGAGCATGAATGTGAAATTTGCAATGGATTGATTAGCAAAAGAAACAAAATGTACCAGTGAGAGAATACAAAGTAGTGATTGAAGATGGTTGCGGGAAATGGAATCACCAATAAAGGCCCATAATTTGTTCCTCATAATGTTAAGGAATTTATTTGGATTGAAGTTTGGTAATTGACATACCTTTGATGATCTTCAATCACATGGAAATGGAGCAGATATGTCCCTCACCCATTATCCAACAAAAATATAATAACAATATTAATGTT
Source organism: Cicer pinnatifidum (assembly GCA_037974775.1). Taxonomy (NCBI): domain Eukaryota; kingdom Viridiplantae; phylum Streptophyta; class Magnoliopsida; order Fabales; family Fabaceae; genus Cicer; species Cicer pinnatifidum. The sequence continues at coordinate 61,235,235 of JBBPBR010000006.1, read as the reverse complement.
ACATGTGAGAGGAGTGTGGCTTTGGTTTGTAAGAGAGTGAACAAAAACAGAATGATGAGTTACTTTAGAAGGAAAAGAAATAATGGGAAATTAATCTGTTCTTTAGTTTTGGAGAGGATGCGAAAAGCGATACCTACTAACAGACATGTCACGACACTACAAACTTAAGAAAGACATGCTTGTGTGTATTAGAGCTCTCAATTTTACAAACCTAATTATTGACTCTAGTCTATATTTTAGAGTATATATTTTAGAGGGGTCAAACAAAATTAATAATTTAAAAGGTTTCAAAATTAAAATCCTCTAAATTAAAAGTCCCAAAACTAAAGGTCTATAGGCCCACCTTTTAAAAAAAAAGAATCGATTTTCTTATTTTGAGAAATAAAATTTTTCAATTTTTTCGTCAATAAATTTTTTTTGATTTTTTTCTATCAAAATTTCTGATTTTTTTTTTCGATAAAAAATGTTCAATTTTTTTTGATAAAAAATATCTGATTTTTTTCGATAAAAATTTTTTGATTTTTTTTTGATAAAAAATATCCGATTTTTTTTTATAAAAAATTTCTAATTTTTTTTTGATAAAAAGTTTTTCTTTTTTTTTTCGATAAAAAATTTTTATTATCCAAGAGTCTCTTTCCTTAAATCCCATAAAATAATAGACAAAAATTTTAAAAAAATTATTTTAATAAAAAACTTAATAATAGAGATTTAATAAATAAAAAATTAAAGAGTGTTATAGTTTGGAAACTTTTTGACCGCTTTAGTTATTATCGTCGAGAATTAAATTCTGGGCTAAAATTCAAAGTAATGGTAATTCAGTGCAGTATATTCCAATTGTTCTGTTCTCTTGTGTGAGCGATGAGTCATAAATAAATGCATCTTTGGATGTAATTGCCATAATTTAGTTATATCCAATAGATTTTTTCAATTCTACCATTCAATTAATTCTTACGTTATTCTCAATGCAATATTTTTTTATTATATATTTATAATATTAATAATACATCAATACTTAATAAAAATAATACATATTTTTTTTGTTATACATTTTTTTATTACGTATGTGATTAAAAGTCTCAATTATTTTAAAATGCAGTGAGTATTTAAAAACATGGTAACTTATGTATAAAAAAAACTTTAAAAAATATAAAATGAATGATGAAAACATAAAAATATTATAATTTATTTTACTTAAATATTATCAGTTATAAAAACAAAGCATTAGCCAAAGTGATTGTCAAAATAGTAATAAAAATATAAGTTACATAAAAATCAAAGCAGCAGCAATAAAAAATAATAGTTAATTGATAAGTTTCCATCGTTTTGGATTGCTTGTTCAAGCAACATCTATTAAAAATAAGTAATGGCACTTGCCACTTTGGCACTCTCCATTGGTAAAATGATTTCTGGGTGAAAAGTAACTTTCGAGTTCAAACTCAAAAAACTAATGTAATTTATTAATTTCTAACAGTTACGTATAAAAATATATATAATTTACCTCGCTTGAAACTAGAGGACGAAATAAACAAGTACTTAATTCATGTTTAATTTTGTTTATCTTGCTCCATATCATATTAAGCTAAATTACCAAAATTCACTTGCAAATGCATAATACTGCAAGCTGATCAAGGAATAACTTGCTAATTTTTACACATCAAATTCTACATTGAATGCATGACTTTCTGCAAGACCACTTCAATTTTCCTAAAACTACTTGAAATCAAGCAAAACACTTCTAATGCAGTTTTTCTAACATAAAAAAAATTACACATTACATATGTCAACTAAATTCAAGCTATGCAACAAAATCACTTAAACTTTTCGGCAAGATTGAAGAATTGCAAGTTATCTTGCAAACATTTCAAGACTAGTTCCATAATCAAATACCAGATAAAGTTTATGAGTATCTGAATCTTCATAAGGATGGAACAAAATCCGCCTTCTCGAACCTGTAAAAGAACATTTGTCTCTACATTTTGATTATTGAGCTGCCCGAGGTGGTTTCATCCCAAATCCATGCTTCACTTTCTCCACTCTGTAAAATCATGAAGAAAGCAAGACTTAAAAATTATTCCAACTGAATGCTCTTAAAGATTAAGAAAATTTTACGGCAACATCAACAATCATATGAATTCATATACTGCAATCATATTGAAAAGTAATTAATAATGGAATGAATATGGATTGTTAGTAAAATAACAATAACTAATCAGTAAAACACTACTATCTTCAAGTGATTCACAGAAACGCAAGTGCATTAAAACAAAAGAGGTAGACAATTATTAAAGACTAGGAACAAAACCAACAAAAACTCGGTACTAACGTTGGTGCGAGTTTGCCGAGGCAGTCCAGCTCTTCTCCTGTGTCTTCATCTAGAACTCTCCCAGAAATTTCAATGATGTAAGATCTATCTCTATCAGGGGGGAGTCCTCTTCCAGAAAGCAAATCCAAATCTTTTTGGTGAAGTTCCCTACCGTTAACGAAAACGCCGGTATTCCCACCAGAACATTTGTTTGGCAAGGGATGATTGAACTCCTCTATTAATGGCTGCACGAGAAATCGCCTCATTTAGTTAATATCATTGGACTACAGCTATAAGCATACAACCAATAAACTAAGTCAGAATTGTAGAACTTACAGGAATTATTCCAAGACAAGGCCCACCGATGACACCCCAAAATCCTGCCCGAAAATCATACCTGTACAACGGAAAATCTGTTAGTAGACTGTATATACATTCAACGTAACATGAAGCTATAATTTGTTGCAAAGTTTTGATATAATGCCTCAAGAAATGTCCTTATGTACAGTGTTGTCAATCGCATAAAATAGACTCTTTTTTTTCTCACATTTTCCAAATAAAAAAGTAGTGGTTTGTTCAGATTTCACTATGCTATTAGTGCTATTGCGTTGTTATTGCCACTATTTGACAAAACTTTGCACTTAATAATGTATCACAGAACAATACCAATCTGTAAAGGGTATCTAAACATGAAATTCCATGTTTTTTTTGTCAGTGAACATGTAGCAGATGGAATTTATCGGATTCCTCTGATATATCTCAATCTAGCACAGCAACAGGTTTAAATGGTACTGATTGTTACAGTTAACTGTAAAACATACTGACCAATAATTTCCAGGCTGGATTGGTCCAGCTAGCTTTTCAGCCTTCTTAACCATGCGATCTGACAAGGGCTTCCCATTCACGGTAACATTGATTTTGCAACGATCATCTGTTTGATTAGATCGAGAGAAATCTCGGAAGCTTTTCTTGATTATGTTTGCAAAGAATGATTCACCTCCTTTGTTAGATCTAGGATGATCGTGTTCTCGGCTAGCATCTCTGGAATCCTGGGAGACCCCAGTGTTGGAATAATCATGGACATCCATTTCAGTTGCAACCGCTGTTTCTTTTAAAGAATTTTGGCGTGATGCAATCTTTTCCGATTTTGCCTTCTCTTGCTCTGACCGACTGCTTCGGTTTCCTTTTCCAAACCGGTTTACAACACGATTATTACTATTAGAGTGATCAATATACTCTTGCAGAGGTGATCCAGAAGGAGGAGATAGAGAGTCTGTCGTTGGCCGGTGAATGGACTTCACAGCCTCAGTTGGAGCAATCAACACTTCTGAACTATTTTCATCTTCAGAGGTACTAGAAGATGAAGAATGAAAACTCTGCATCTCCTGTGACCTGTTAGAGTTCAAACCAACCACTGAAAGGGGTTCTTTATCTACTGAGAGAAAATCATAACCAGAATAATCATCTGATGAGAAGTTGGCAGCGCTCCTGTTCCCATGACCACGAGTATGTGATACGTGACTACTCAAAACCTCATTAGAGTTGTCATCAATTCTTGTGGAAGCTCTATTCGTTTCTGAATGAGGAAGTATGACCAGCTTCTTATCGATGACAGCAAAGCTGATTTCTGAAGAACAGGCTCCACATCGCACTTTCTGCTGATGATTTCTCAGAAGAACCAGTGCTCTTTTAGGCAGTTGTAGTAACCTGAAGCAATTATGACATGTGATGAAAGGCGAACCACCAGCTACAGGACGACAACGCCTGCTACTACTAGCAAGCATTACCTTCCGAGGACGGTTTCGAACAACCTCAGAGTTGAAGTCACTAGGCCATCTTGTATGTGATTGATTTTCACGAAAATGCGCAGGAGGTATGGAAGCTCTAGAATTATGAACACGTGAACCAAATGTCCCGGGGATCTCATGATGATATAACATAGGATCAATTGGAGCATCAGGGAACCTGCTGTTAACAAATGAAGCAGGCGGCACCGGCACTGAACCTCTTCGTTTATTGTCATAGCAATGGAAACAAGAGCAAGAAGGCAGGTGAAGCATTGCATTATTATTTTGCGCATACAATTCGTATGAATCTGGATTTGGATCAACATACCGTCCGGGAAAGTAAGGATGTAATGGTTGCTGTGAGAACTGATGTGGACCTCTTCTCAGCATTTGGGATGCAAAAGGATCTCCAAATTGATTTGGATAATGCATTGAAGGATGAAAGTTTGGCATGGCGGTTTCATGACCACCTATAAAGGGATACGGATCATGATGATAATTGAGATGAGGAGGCCCTGCCATGTGTTTATCGGTGCTAAAAAACTGCCTTGAATTCCTGTTCAATCCCGACGATCCATCAGGAAACCACGGATCCGAGCCACCAAAAGGACGAGGATCGGGAGGAATCATCCTTTCATCTAACATAACTTTTTCTTTTGGATTGTTACAAACTTCAGAAGACTTACAGAGCTGGTCTTTTAACTCATCCAGCTTCCTTAGAAGCTCGGCTCGATCTTGCTCAAGGTGTTGAACCCTATTTGCACCGTCTTTTTCTTTATGATTCCTCCATGATTCCATATAATTATTAGAAGAACCAGAATATCCATTTGAAGGTCCTTCATCAGGATAATTGGAAGTTGGAAATCTAACATTTTCCATATCAGCTCTTAGCTTTCTCCGAAACCCCTCCATCTCAGTTCTCTCTCCATTTTGCAAATTAGAATTTCCACCAGAGAATTTTGACCCATTTTCATTATCAGTTTGAGACTTGGATTCCTCCTGTTTTCTTTCTATTGCTACTTTACTCACTTCATCCTTGTTTCTATTAACATCAACATCATTCTCCAAAACCCCTTTCTCATCGGCGTCTTCTGATCGATTTGGAATTTTCTCGTTTGTCTTATCCATATCCCTTTGATTATCACACCTAGAGGGACCAATGTTGGATAAAACATCAACATCTGAAGTATCATTGGTAACAACTGAACCTTTCTCTAATTTGGCAGAACCTCCGCCAACTTTACCTTCATCTGACAAACTACCACTCACATAACCTTTGTGTTTTGCTGCAAATTAAAATAAAAAATAAAAAAAACGACAACTACATCATCATCAAAAACTAAAATACCCTTTCAACATTCTTGTTTTTCAGCACAAAATATTTCACCACTAATAAAAATTGCTACAAGTAAGACACTTTTTATTATTAATCAACTAATAAGCAAACAAAAAACTTATTAAATACATGATCAAGATTTAAGTTGGTTACTATTAATTAATGAGTGCTACAAAAAGGAAATGCAGTTTTTTTTTCCATGATTACTTTGCCTTATAAAAATACCTTGATTTAATGAATAAAAAAGAGAGAGTAAAAATTAGCGAAGGAAGAAGCGTACCTCGAAGAACAGCACCACAGCCACCACATTGATAAACAGAGTAATCGGCGAGCTCGGGAAGAAGATTTTCACATTTGGGGCAACGAACCAACCGCAGTTTGGAGGAATCAGACATTAGTTGCGTTAGAGAGAGAGAGAGAGAGAACTAAGCAAAGAGCATCATGACCATGGAAGCATAAGAAAAAGAGAGATTGAAGCACATGAGATTGAGAAAAGAGAAAGTGTAAAAAAATGAATGTATGGTTTAGTTGGAAAGGAAAGTGTGGTTAAGAAATGGTTTTAAAATTAGCAGTTGTTATCAAAGAAAGTGAAAGTGAAAGTGAGAAATAACAAAAACGCTGAAAGAAAGAGAAAGAGAAAGAGAAAGAGAAAGAGAAAACTGGAAAAAGAGAAAGATAAGCAGTTGTTCTCCTTTTCGCTTTTTCTTTTGCTGCCCTGCCCTGCCCAGTATCAGATGCTTCACCTTCTTCTTTCCACTTTTTTTCTTCTAAACAAATAAATAAAGTCTCATCAAAGAATGGGTAAATTCAGAATCACCCAGGGAACATATTTTCCAATATCAATCTAACAATTTCCTCAAATTAATTAATTAATTAATTAATTCTCAAATGGTGGTAATGCATGATTAAATTTAAATTAAAATTGTACTGTAGTATACAGGACCGCTTTCCGAGGTTGTTTGTTGTAGCGTACTTGGTCCTATGCCAACTAGGAAAACAACCAAATAATTGTGTCCAAACTCCAAAACCACTAAACGACGTCGTGCAAGGAAGGATTCCTTTACTACTAGTGCATTGGGAATGAACATTGTTTCTTTCATTTTTTTTTAACGGAAACTCAAACCACACTTATGCAACTGCCCTTTACTATTCAGTTTGCTTCTATTATGGTATAACAATCAAATTGTCAAAATTACCATCAACTATTATCATTTTTTTTTTTTAATTTTACTGTAATATCAATCATATATTAATTAGATTGAAATGTAATTGATAAAGAGGCAACTTTTTCATTAAAAACGCCATTTGGATTGTCACACTCGTATCATCATATGTGCCTCATACAACCCATCATAGTAATAGTAATATAATGCAAATTTGGATTGTTCACTTGTTTTACACGTTTATACTGTTACGCCTTGTTTTCTTGCTTTTCCAATTTTGATACCGTCAAAAACCGATCTCGTCATCTCCTTATTGTAATAGACTTTATTAATTAGATTTTAAAATAAGCCAAGCACATGAGAATAAAACAAAATGATATGGGGTAGAATGAAGCAAAGTGGAATTAAATTCATTCTATTGTTTAGATATTTTAAAATACAGTGGAATAAATAAAGTATTTTATCTTATACCATCCTTATTTGAGAGGAAAAAATAAAGTTACTTATTGGAATGAGATAAACTGTGGTTATATTCTATTTCATTTACTCATTCTTTTTAAGGTTTAAATACAGTTTTTGTCTTCTTATTTTAGTTAAATTACGAAAATAGTCTCTTATTTTATTTTTCTTCAGTTTTGATTTCTAAATAGAATTTCAATTTAAAACTTGATGAAATGTCAGTTTTTTAAGTCACATCACACAATTTATAATCATAGATCTCAAATACAATTGTTGTATTACGGATTCTTATGGCATAGTATAGCTTAAATAAGCTTAAAAAAATTACACTTCGTCGAGTTTTAGATTAAAAATTTGTTTATGGACCAAAACTGGATAGTAGTAAAATAATAGAACTATTTTCGTGATTTAATTAAAATAGTAGGACTAAAACTGCAATAAAAAATTTTTAAAAAAATATCCAAATAATAAAATATACTATATTATTTTATAATATTTCACTTCATTCAGTTTTATTCCATCAATTCAAATATAATGTTAATTTATTTTAAAAAGTTTAGAGAATGATAAATATAAGTAAAAAGAAAGTTATATTAAATATAAGAGAATAAATTACATAATAATAAGACTTATATAGCCAATGAAAAACAAGTAGTTATTATAACGAATTATTTTATTTAATTTGCAGTAATTATCTATTTGATGTCATATTATTTTTTTTATATATAGATTTTTAATTACATAAAAGTGAGTGAGACAAAGTAGAATGAAAATTATATTCAATAATGCGAGGATAATTTACATCAAATAACATATATAATTTATATAACTAATGAAAAATAACTAATTAATATAACTAACTAATTAATTACTTTCGTCCCAAAATACAAATAATAATTAGTCAAAAAAATTGATGTAATAGTATTTAATATAAAATTTAGATTAAATATATAAATTTTTTAAAATGTATTTTTATTTATATTTTAAGATGGAAATAATACTGTTTAATGTGTATAACTAATTACTCATTCTTATCTTACTAATAAACAATTTTAAATTAATAAAGATTTAATAGTTGATTTAAATTTTAACTACCTTGACGTAAAGTTATTTATATTGAAGGTAAGAGAAACTAACTAATATGTGAAATACAAGTTAGTCCCATTTTTCATCTCCGCTACATCCATCTATCGTCCAAAGCTTCATTTTCTTTATCTTTGTCACTGACATATCTTTGACTTTTGCTTTGGAATTTGACTCGGTGATGGCACAATATCACCCACTTTTCTTACAACTTTTTATAGATTATTATTAATTTATCTCGTGAAATCATATTCTAACATTTGATCCTTATACAAACAATTAATACCATTACTTAAATATATTAATTTATAAAATATTTAATTTAAAATCATGAAAGTTAGTTTAATAAGAAAATATGATAGAAATATAATATGATATAAAATTGAATAATAGTTTAATATAATAAGATAAATAACTATATCATATTCAATGTTTGATATATATATAATCACTGATAAAATAACAAAATTTTATTTTGTAATTTATTTCATATACATCTCATCAATATAATATATATTATATTTAAATAACAAAATTATTATTAT
>JBBPBR010000006.1:61209361-61223224 GCA_037974775.1 Cicer pinnatifidum | reverse complement strand
TATTACTAAAATTTGAATGGGTATATGAATATAATTTCTAAATATCCACCGATGTTTCTACCATATAGCTCCACACTTTAACCTCCTATTCTCGTAGATATAAAATTATATTTTTTATCATTTTTATTATCTGAAAACACTCAAATTAATTTAATACTTATTTTTTTTCCTCTCTTTTGAAACTTTACAAAATTCTATATTACATTTAAATGTATCAAAATATTTAAAATAAAAAAATAAGTATCGTTTGAAAATTTGAAATGTTTGAAATGAATTTTTTTATATATTGTTGAAACTTTTGAATGTTTTGAAATTTTTGTAGAAATTGTTACAATTTTCGAACATTTTGAAATTTTTGAAATGAAATTTTTTCAAATTTTGTTGAGACTTTCGAACATTTTAGAAAATTTCGAAATTAAAGTTTCAAACTTTCAAACATTTAGAAATTTTCGAAATGAAAATTGATAGATTTTTAAAACATTCGAAGATTTCGAAATAGAACCTTCGCAAAAATTTCAAAACTTTAGAATTGTTAGAAATTTTCGAAATTGACAATTGACTAAAAGTTTGAGTTTGATTTGTGCGTTTTTAATTCTTGATATAAACTTTCTATTTATATAAACTTTTTATTTATATATTTTTCCATTTATATAAACTTTTCATTTTAATGTTTCGAAAAAAGCTGGAAATTAATATTTCGAAAGTTTCGCATTGATGAAAATTTTCGAAAATTTAAAAAGAAAAACTATTTCAAAAATAATTATTTTAAAATTAAAAAAAAATTACTTATTTTTTATATTTTAAAAATTTATAAACTTTCGAAAGAGGAGAAAGGGTAAAAAAAATGAATGCTAAGATTTTTTGAACAATAAAAAATGACAAAATATAATTTCAAATAAGGCTGAGAAAATTTAAAGTACGGGAGTGTATGGTAGAAAGCTAGGACCATGTGGGCAGTTGATTTTAATGTCATACAACACATTCATGATGTAGCAATTTGGAGAATAGTTAGATAAAAAGAATCATTAAATTTAACTTAAATTGCAAATGTTGCACTGTAGCATTTCCAAACACAAACAACACCATTGAATACTTTTTCAAGAGTGAAAAATGCAAAACAATAATAAAAAGTCTAAAAGAAACCACATATTTCAGTTATTGATTTCTTTATAGTTTATTTACTTAATGCATAGTAATTCCGAAGATATGGATCATAGTCCCGTAAGTGACTGAAACAAATTTTCACCGCAGACCAATTTAGAAAACCGAGATTTGGTTCTCTTGTTCTTCTTTTTGACCCCTTGTCGAGTGAACTTCATTTGCCTCATACTCTTCATGAAAATTTCAGTTGAGCTAGTTACAATTGAAGAAGAACCTTTGGAGACATTTTGGATTGAAGTTACTTCCTCTGGATCATAATATTGGGCTACGATGGGCTTTGGATCACCATGATTGGGCCACAACATCATGTGCCTCTCAATTGCCTGAACAATTGAGACCAATTCATGTGAGTCATATAAGAGGCTTCCACAATCCCATATAGGATGACCAATACCTTCTTCTTTTCCACTCCCAACTTCCTTAGGTGATGTTCCCATTGGTGATGAATTTTTTTTTTCAATTGGGATGAGAAGGCACTTTGCCTCACAAAATAACATCCCTCTTGGTCTATTTAAGTGCTATAAAATTTCCCAATACTTTTACTTTTCGTTTCATATTTTGGTATTAAAAGTTTCTTTTGGTAACAAAATTAAATGCCAATGCTTAATTGGAAAATTTTAATTTACTATATTCTCATCATAATTTGGGTTGAAGAGGATCCTTATAATCGTATATATATAGACATATGCATTTAATAGGGATATCTATACCAATAACCGGGTCAATTTTTTGTTTGGAAATAGTTGTAAGATCTAATTAGTTGTCCTCATGTGTGATTTTTTTTACAATGCATAATCTTTAATTAATTTTTTTTAAAGAATATATGTAGATTTTATTTTTATAATTGAAATAGGATTTAAGGAAGATATAATGATTTTTATTGCTACTAATATATGCCTAGATTTTTAGCATCATGTACTTGTCCTATACTTGTTAACCTATATCTATTTAAAGGTTTAAGTATGGTGGTCTGTATGTAAACTTGAGTTTTATGCACTTTTTTTATTATTTTTATTTTTTATTTTTGAGAAAAGCTTTACGCACTTATTTAGTGATATGTATTATTATATTTCTTTAAAGAGATATTTATAAAACAATTTTTTAAATGTTATAACTAAGTTAAATACTAAAAAAAAAAGTCAAAGCAATCATTTGAAAAATATGTATATCAGGTTGATAAATAAATCGAAACTTTGACATTTGTTTTTATAAGAAAATATTTGTAAGTTATTGATTATGTTAATTTTTTAAATTTCAAATTGTGAATCTTTTAATTAGAGCTAAATTTATCCATTACTATGTACATAATATTTATATATTTTATTTTTCGTATTCACTATCCACACAACAACCATATACAGCAACTCAATTATATATAATTACAGTATTTTTTTTCAACAAAAATATTGCATTAACAAAAAATAGACATTTCATTGATTTAATTCCGATTGTATTGATATTAATTATTTTTATAATTTCATATTGATTTTAATAATTATAATTTTAATACCATATAATATATTGATTTTAATAATTATAATTCTAATACCATAAAATATATTTATTTTAATAATTTCAATACCATATAATATGTTTAGTAATTAATTCATATAAAAAAATACGTTAAATTATAATAATTTAATATGATATATAATACCGGTCAAAAAGTTTATATGATATGTATATTAAGTAATAAATGAATTCAAAATTATAAAATAAACAAATTGAGTAAAATTATAATAATTATAAAATTTTATATTAATTTCCACAATAAAAAATGAGGCATTTTGTGTGTAAAAGTGGTCGGAGATGTGTATATTAGAAAGAAAAAGATGTATCGATGATAGACAAAAAGGAAGTTGGACACATAGAGGAATAATGTATTGTTTTTAGCGCATAAAGAAATATAAAATGGAGGCAACTTTATTTGTAGGACAAAGGCAAATATTATTATGAGAAATGAGCATTAGTATTCAATTGAATGCAGTACTAAGAAAGTTGTTGACAACATTTTCAGTCAAGATTTGCAAGACAACATTATTTGTAGGACCTACACATCTTGGTGTCTTATACTGACTAAGAGCTGTTCCTAATCCAAGATAATGATCAAGAATCTTCTGAAATGTTCCTTTCCTAACTACTCGGAGTTCTAAGGCACCAATATTGTTTACTTTACGAGAACTTGTGTAACCTGCATCAATAAAAGATTTGTCCAAACAATTGCAACATTCACCAAGCACTTCTTCACTTGCTTCTCCACTTATTTCCCAAAATATTACATAGTTTCCTGGCTCTTTTGATAAATCAACATGACTTGTAAACTCAACAACTTCTATTTTTTCTTCTGCTAATAATTTTCCTGCTGCTTCAACTGCTAATTGTAAATCTTTTTCTGTGTTCTTGTCAATGTTGATATTTAGTAGAAGACTACTCCTACGTATAAACTTTAGTTCTGGAGTTGAGTTATGAAATCCCATTACCTTTACCACATCCCCTACTCTGTATCGATATAAACCTGAAATTTACATATCATTAATTAATTACTTTAAATCTTTAAAATACAAGTCAAATTTCATAAAATAATCAATAAAGAAGTTGAAAATAATTGGATGGTTATAAAATGTGTGATGAATCATGGAAATAAATATAGTTAAAAATGACGATGCAGATAAGGACTAGGCATAACCTATTAAAATTAAATAAGCAAATGTATTTGCAAATCTAAGATTATCTCGGATTAAAGAAAGGACTACTTGCAACTTGCAATACTATTATAATATTGCTTTTAGCTAATTTTTAATATGATTAGGTATGATGCATCTTTCGAATTGACTCTGTCAGAAGGAAGAAATTTATTTAGGGTGATTCTAACATGTCTGCAAGAAAAAAATAATAATTTTAGAGTAAAAACAAATATTTTTTTTTACAAATTTAAAACATGAATTATTTAAATTTTAATACATTTTTTTATATTTAAATTTTATCAAGTTATTGTCAGATGAGATAATGGTGAGAGCCACTTGTTAATATTTATCGTTTATTTAATTTGGTAATGGTCAAATTATCAAACATATATAAAAGCAACCACTTTATATATTACTCTCAACCAAAAAATTAAATAAAATAAAGCAGGCACGTGTCATTATTTTCCAGAAGCAATTCATACTATTATAATTTTTAAAACCGTATCCGAAAGTGAAATCCCCCCTATCCACACATAGACTATATATTTTTATTTTATTTCTAGTATACATATTTTTAACATGTCAATATAAAAAGTATGCGAAGGTGCTAAAAGCATTCAACTATATTCCAAATACAAAAAAAATAAATTCCGGTAGTGAAATGACAGAAATAATTTTAAAAGTTTATTCTGACTCGTAAGTATTTTAAAAAATCTAAAATATTATTTAAATTGATTAATTTAAAAATATATTTTACATATTTAATTTATCTAATTAAAACGTATGTTTTTATACATTTAAAAACATTCACAAAAAACTTTTTTGACTCTAATTGAGAGATAAGAAAAGAAAGACACAAATAATTTTGAGGCGAGGCTCCATCGACCATTGGGCCTAAGGAAACCCTACAATAGGTTGGTCCCCATATTTTTATTTTAATATTTTAATAATATGAGTAATGTTAACATCAAATAAAAAGACCTACATACTACCCCACACGTATTAAAGTCACAAAATTGGTTCCCTTTCATATATGAATAGCTCCTTAAATAAACAAACTGGCACATGTGAGGTATCTAAAAAGTTTTATTTTCACCTTTACCTTGACGCATGTGAGGTATGTAAGAAGTTTTTTATGAGCAAGTAACATTTTAAAATTTGAATGAAGAAAAAAAGTAGTTGGGTCCTTACTTCGTCAATTAATGTTAAGGTGCTATTTAAAATAAATAAGAAAATGGTTATTTATAATTTTTATTCTTTTACAAGTTAATTTTCTATTAAAAATCTTTCAGTTTCAATTCAATTTAAAATAGAGATAAAAACATAGAAATTTTGAAATTGAAGAACAATTTGATGCAATAAAGCAAAAAAGTAAATGATGAGAAAAGAATTTAGTAAGTTACCAGCAGGATTGGTCATAACAATTTCATACTCTTGACCAATTTTGACCTCAGTGAGTCCAAGTGGCTTAGGATCAACAGAAAGAAAAGTATCTTGATTGTCACCCTGTGTAAGAGGAATGAACTCAAAGTAACCAATTTGAGGAAGAACAGCATAAGTAGCCAATTCAGGTGGAACTTTTGGATTAACATTTGAAGCTATCCAACCTTCAGAAGCACCATAATCAGCAGTCAACAAAGGTAACACCCCTGCATAGTGTCTTAACTTTTCCAAATATGGTTCCATAGAACCAGTCATAATGCCATAAATATACTTTGTATTTGGAAATATCTCAGGTATCAAACCATACCAACCACTCAATCCTAAACATTTTTTGTGTATAATGTTAGCTAGTTCTGGATTCGGTTTCAGTATTTTCGACATAGCCATTCGAATCGATGGAACAGTGATTCTGCTAGTAAGAACACCTTGTTTTATATCATTACAAAGCTCTTCCCAAACTTGTTCAAATGTTCTGAAAGCATGAACAATGCTATGTGCAAATGTTGAAGATACTAATTGAACTTCTTCACGGAAAATTAGTCCACATAGTAGATGGCAATATAATGATTGAAAAAAATCAGAACCGAATATAACTTCATCTGGACTGCAACATTGGGATTGAAGTGCTTTCATTGTGCGTTTGTAATGTGGATTGCGAAACACGTTACTTGTAGCTGTTGTTGCTATTAGACCACCTGTTGTTTTCGACTGTTTGCTTCCATATATGAAGTTTAAGGCTTTTCCATTTTTTATAGGAAACTCTCTGCACAAAGATATAATTATACAACTGTAAGAATTTGTTATTAATATATTTTTAAGGAACATAATTCAAATTTTCTCCACAACAAATATAAAAAGATAAACTATCATTTTAGTTATTAAAACTGTATAGATTTATCACTTTAGTCCATAATTCAATCAAAAATTTAAATTAATCTTTTAAAAAATAGAAAATAAGAAAGAGTAAAAGTCACAAGTGCTATTCTATATAGGCACTATTTATGGTGTCACCAATTATAACATTTCACTGTTGATTAAAATTTTCACTTAAAGTTATAAAAAGTAATTTTGTTTATACAAGGAACCGTGCATAAATTTTGTCCTACAACAGAATAGTTATTCAACCAAAAAATAAAAAAAAAATGATAAATAAAACTAAGAAAAGTTCAAAACCTGTTCCTAAAGGCAAAAGATGTCTGATATATCTGCATTGTGGTTTCAAACAATTCATCATTCCATGGTATATATTTTGGCTTCCCCTGAGTAGTACCAGAACTGCAAAAATACAATTCAAAAAATAAATATTGAAGCATAAATTTAGGGGGAAAAAAAGTATAAGAAACAAAAAGTAGAACAAAACCACACACCTTAAAGACATAGTAGTAATGGATTTTCCAGTAAGAATAGGAGAAGCATCTCCATCAAGAATTCTATAGATATAAGGTTCCAAATCTTTGTGTGTAACAAGTGGAACACAAGCTTTGAAACTTTCAGGGTCAGTTCTTCCATTGAGACCCAAATTCTGCAAATATTCAGCTGATGCATTATCTTCCAAAATTCTTTTGAGTGTTTCCTTCTGAACCCTTTCTGCATCTTTAGTCATTGACTCAAAATCTTCTATAAATTTGTCCATGTTAAACTCTTCCACTTTCTCTAATAACATCCTCACAACCCTTCAACAACAGAATAAAGAGGTGTAAGAAAAGTGTTACAAAATCCAAATTTTAAAAGTAGAAGGTGATTGGAGAATAGTCAATTTGAGACAGAGATGTTACATAGAAAAAACAAACAATATTGTTAATACATTGTACCGTGTAGAAAAAGTATGATAAAGCCAAACAAAGATATTCATTATTTATATTCCTTCCGTTTCTCTTTAATTGTCACATTGGTAAGAAAAATTATTTTTATTTAATTATTATATTTATGAATAATATTTTTAATCACGTAATATAAAAGAAAAATACTATTTTATATAAGATAATAAATAATTAATAACATTACAAAAACAAATTAAAAGTAGCAAATTTTATTTAATGCTTTAGTATGTGTAAAAAACCAAAAAAAGAAAAAAAAAAAAAAAAAAAAGAGGTAAATAGTTTTCTTTTTTCTATGTTTCTTTGTTTTGCATGTGACTAGGCGTGTATATTTAATTAACCTGTACTATTTCTTTTAATAGATAGGGTCCCATAAACTAGGCAAATGCACATGGTACATGTACATCGAACCTTTGGTTTAGAAACAACAAGAGAAATGGGATTTTGAAAGTTGCATTAATGGTATATTTTGAGAATATAATGGAGCATTATAAATAATCTAAATTGGGCTTTGCCGTCCGTAATTGTTTGCAACATAAGAGTTTACCCGATAAACTCAACACATTAAATTATCATAGGTTGAATCTTATTCCAATATATTAAGAGTGTAATTATTATATACATCACAATCATTTATAGCTGTACTTTTAATATAATTATTATAAAAGTCAGTTTCTTCAATAATTCAATGGATGAGACTTACACATGTTTCTGCAATATTTTTATCATTTGAAATATAATTACACCAATGTTCACAAAACAAATTATATGCTAATAAATTTTATTTTATTCTCCTTGTTATGGCAATTGTCACTTAAGTCAACTCACTTTTTTACATAACAGAATCAAACACTCTCCGACATGAAAATTCTTTTAAAAAGACAAATCAAATTCATTATGCAAATTAAAAGACTCGATTAAGATTAAGGGGACATGGAATAGAATTGAGTACAAAGATTAATGCAGTTAAAAGGAACGGTAAAAACATAAAATGAAAAGAAAAAAAAAAGTCAAAGAAGATAAAAAGTAATGTATAAATGTCGAGAACAGAAAGCAGTGTCTGAATAAAGACGATTTTATAAAGTACTCCATTTTGCGGTGATAATAACCAACCAACCATATTGGATTAGAGACATCTAGAAAAAAGATAACGACAAGTGGGATTTGTGGGAACCCAAAAATATTTGTAGGAAAATAGAAAAAATAGTCAAGTAAAGTCCTACCACAACCATATATTGAATAATAGTAATAATAGCGAAAAATCCAATAAATTAAGAGAAAAACATAATCATCCCATTAATCATTTGAGTTGAGACTGATTAACATAAATAATAAATTAAAAAAATATTAAATATAAATTTTACAAAATTTAATTGTTTATTAATATAAATCATCACATCACAACTGACAGGCAGTTATAATAAAAGTCAATCATCAAATTATTTAGAAATAAATTTAATTAGTAAGAGTATATACATATAAAACAATAGAATAAAGAGGAAGAAAGAATTTGAGCGAAAATTGAGAATACCTGGGGTGGGAGAGAATAGGTAGAGTTGAGGATGGCAGCAATATAGAATAAAGTGGCGAATTAGAAGAGAAAGAAGGTTGAGTTGAATTAGGAGAGTTTGTGTGTGTACTATGAGTCTATGACTATGATATAATCATAACAGTAGGTACAAAAAGAAGTTGGTTCTGAGTTGGCACAAAATAATAATAATAATAATAATAATAATAATAATAATAATAATAGTAACAGTGTTGTTGTGGAAGTGGTGGTATGCAGTGCACTGTGCAGAGTGGTGAATGAATGAAGAGAGAAAATTAAGAAATGATGATGGAGGGGTTGAAGATTCTTCTTTCTTGGGAGGTGGAATAAATAGCGGAAAACCAAAATCATGTGGAGTTGTTGGATTGACGTTTGTGCCACTCAGATTGGTCTCGTTGTTTATAATTCCGATAATACCCCTTATGTTTTGCATCAATTACGAGGAGAGGTCATTAATAAAATATAGTTTTTTTGTCATTGGATTCAACGTCACGTCATCTTATATGGCCCCGAATCCGCAACAATGATCCTCTCCGGCGATTCCTTTTCTATTTTCTTTTCTTTTTTCGATTCAATACTTTTCCCTCCACCACATCTATTTTATTTTTTTATTTCACTTCAGTTTTTATCTCTTATTTTTTTTTTGTATTTATTTCTTTATTTTTATCTGAATTTCATTTATTTATATTGTTCGTATTTACATTATTAAATAATTTCAACTGTTAAATTATTATTAATTTTTAATTTTATTATACTACTTATAAAGTCATATAAATAATTGATTATTATTTATTAATTGTTTAAAAAACTTACATCAATAGTATATATAAATTTAATTTCATTTATTTTTGAAATTTTTCTCTCATTTTAAAATTTCATAACTTTAATAAATTTTAGACTAAAAATAGTGATGTAACTTATCTTAAAAAATGTAATAATGATTTAGAATGATAAGTATTTTAAAATTGAAAGAAGAAAAAAACTTTTTGAAAAACAAATTCTTGTCCCTTATAAAAAATATCATAATAAGTACAATATTATATCTATTTAAATGACTTAAAAGTTTCTAAAAAGATGAAGTTTAGAATCCATTACTCACTCCCTCCGAACTTTATAAATACACTCATGATTATATTACATTTTTGCTTGCAACTTGCAATAAATACCATATGAAATTTTTAAACCAATTATTATTTTGAAAGGTAAATTTGAAAAAAAAATACCAATTCTCAATAAATTTAATATTATTTCATTCTAATTACAAGGTTTTCATTTGGTTTGTGCATATAATTACTTATTAAGGGTGATAGTTAATTAAACAAAATTAATTTATTAATTTCATGTAAAAGAAAAATACATTCACTAACTTTCTTTTAATTATTATGGTCATATCGCACAATATTAAATAATTAATATGATGATATTTTTAGGACATCGTCCTATTTAATTGAGAAGAGAGTAGATGGTAGAGGAAGTTTGCAAAGAAAGTGCTTTAAAACATGAAGAGAGTGCGAGGCACCAAACCACTTTTGTAAAACTGACTTACCAACAAAACTTGACGACAACAAAAAGTGTTTAAATATATGCATGAAAAATGTGAAACCACCCCAAATTTCCTTATAATCCAAGTGCCAAATATGAAGCTCAGGAAGTATTATAAGGATAGTTAGTTAAATAAAATTTCATTTTATCATAAAAAACAATGCACTCAATAATTTTTATTAATGTTTTTTGCCAAATGAGTAGTCCATAGGATGAGGACAAAAGAAAAATATATGTTTTTTTTATTATTTATTAGAGAGAAAATATGAAAATAACATGCACACTACTTTATTTAATTAAGTTAAACAATAAATGTTATAAATTAAAATATTTATTTATTAAGTAATAAAATGCTAACCTTTCCATTAAATTTTTACGATAGTTAAATCTAAATAATTTGATTGATCTTTTAAAAAAATCTTCATTATCGAAAATATAGTAACCTTGAAGATATTTATGTTGAAAGGTACCTGTGTTTTAGAGTAATTTCCTAACCCAATTTTTTATAATAATGTTGAAAGGTACTGGAAAATATAATTTTAAATAAATGAAAACTGTATTGGAAAAAATAATATCTTTGGTCTATTTTGAAAATGATACTTTTTGTTATGATTTTTATTAAAATCAAATTTTTAATTTTAATGATGAAAATAATTTATTTAATTATTAAGTTTAAAAATAAATAAATAAATATATTAAATTTATTAATTTAATAAACTTTAATAAAGAATATAATAATATCCATATTATTAATCAAAATACTTATAATAAGGATATACATTTTTGTTGTTGTTGATAATATACCTTAGAATTTGTTTATTTATGAAATAGTAATGGAGAGAAATACATCAAGAACGACGCAGCCACAGAGGCGTAAAGTGCTAATGGACGGAATGCGAACGTGGAAGCCAAAATTATCAGTGCTTGCTACTTGCTACTTGCTACTTGCTAGCTAAAAGCTCTTCTAGTGCCTCTCTCTTACCACATTTGTTGTACTCTGCAGGATATCTTAGTTCTCTACTTATTAAAATTGATTTTAAATAGGAAAATAAATGATTTTGAATAAATTATATTGATAAAATTAAAATAAGTTATGTTTAAATAATTTGAGATAAAGTGAGTTGAATATTTAATTTAAAAAGATAATAATTATATTTTGATTCAAAAATTATAAATTTTAATTGCAAATTAAATCGTACATTTTTTAAAGTTATATTTTGTGAGAAGTTCAATAAAGCTGTGTTTATTTAGTTTGAACATGAAAATATATTAAAATTAAATTTTAGAATTAAAATCAATTCTACTCAATAATATCAAATTATATAAAAATTAATTTTATATTTTTAAAATTGATTTTGACTCTTTTAAAATACAATCAAATATGCACATAGTAATAATAATTTAAATTAAAAAAAAAAATTGTAAAATGTTCCTTCGGTTTCAAACAACGCACTTACCAAACACGAAACATGTTAGTATTTCTTAGAGTAAATACATGAATATTGTCTAAGTAACCAAATCAAGAAGAATTAAAAAAAGGCATTTCAATGTTTCATACATTTTATCATATGAAAACGGTGCTACTTCATATCATAATATATTAACATTATTATTAGTACGCCTTCTCCTGCGATCGGGTTTTCTCTCTGGTTTGCTGGTTTTTCCGGTCTTTATTTTTTTCTTAAAACTATTTGTTATATTATATATTAAAATTTATATATGAAAATGTTGTTGACTTTTAAGATGTCGCATTTTTTATGATAAAATGATTTTTTTTTTTGTATTAAGAGGTTGTAACTCTAGGATGGAACTATCTATAATTTTTTAGTTTTTATTTTATTTTAATAAATATAATTGTTAATTTAATAAATAAACAATAATAAAAATATTTTAAAAAACAAAATATATTTAATAGAAAAAATAGCAGTTGAATAGATGTATTAAAACGTGATATATTATTTTAACAACTTATTTTTCTTTTGTAAATAAATTAATAATTTAATTTTATTTTGATAGCAATTTCTTCATATTTTTTTCTTGATCTAATAAATAAAAAAAAACAAATATATTGTTAGATGAATATTAAAATCAAATAAAATCCAATAAAACTGATTTGATGTATTTTTTTTTAAATATTTTTATTTATTTAATAAATCTAGATGAAGAATAGGAGAAAAATATATTAACAAAACATAATTTAGTTGCAAATTTATTTATAAAATAAGAAAAAATCATTAAAATAATATAAACATGTTATTTATTTTGATACATCTACTCAAAAAATCAAAAAAAATTTAAATGATTGTTTATTCAAGACCTCTTATTTAAAAAAAAAAAAACATCAATCCTCTTATAGTTGTAGGATATGTTATCTCGTAAAAAAAAAATGTAAAGTTTAATAAAAAGTAAAAAATAAAAAATAAAAGATGTAAATGTAAAAAAAAAAACCCAGTTTGGTGGGATACAAAAACAAAAGCACTTAATAATGGTTCCTTCCATCACTCATTAATGCGTTAAGTTGTGACTGATTGTGTAGTTTGTACCGACCAAGATAGTTGCACGTGACCAATTTCCCAAACTTTCAACTTTCAAACTTTTCCATTTATTTTGGCATATAGTGAGTGAGCTTGAATTGATTTTAGTTTATAGCTATTGCCTATTGGAATTGTGATGAGGGACTCATTCTTCCACGTAAGTTACCTCTTCAAATTATAAAATTGCATCTATAATATGATCTATTATAAATTTCTAAAGGAACTATTTTGATAAATTGTTCACTGTAAACAAATATTAATATTCAAAACTATATTTAGGATCTATAAGTATAACTTTGTGTTTTTTTTTCTTCTCATTTTCACAATTAACATAATAACTTAATTAATTTATATTTAAAGAAAATAAAATAAATTAACTATACGTCTTTTAAAATTTAATTTATTAAATTAATTTTAATTAAATTATCGTCTGAATCATAAAAACGAGAAATTAATATTACAAACTTCTAGTTTCAAATAGTATATTTAATCATTGTTAGATTGTTAAATGATTTTTAAGCATTTGTCACCATAGATCATATATTTGGTGTTGGTCTACGTAAACATTGCAAGTTTTCCTACGGTTTTGTATTTAAAAAAAAAATAGTTTTATAAATGCAGTTAATAAGGACAACTATGAAATAATAAAGGTTCTCTCAACAGAAGAAACATCCATGTTTAACAAAGTATGAAATAAATTATACATCAACTCTTGAGCTAGCTGGCCTAACTAATAACTTCCTTTGGCATTTAGTAACATGACTCAAATATTCGATCCATATCATTTTCAATTGAGTAAAGAAACATTTTCATCATTAAATGTTGAATATAAAAGCATCTAAATGTTGTTAGATATCAATTTAACGAAAAAATCCACACACACACACGTGTGTGTCATTTTCTTTACCATCTTAGTTTTTATGTCATAGGCAGTTAGTGGAAATAGAATTTCTTTTAATAGTTTCATTGAAAAATATCATGTGTATGTGTGATGCTAATATGACAAATTTTAAAAATAAATCATTTTAGAATTAATTCTTTTAACTTTTGACAAATATATATATTATTTTTTATTTTAGTGCATTTGTCTCCTGTGTTCATTTTATTTCTCTTCATTGTCTTTTTCTTTATCC
>JBBPBR010000006.1:61182793-61194173 GCA_037974775.1 Cicer pinnatifidum | reverse complement strand
AATAATATTAATATATATAAATTTTTTTATCTTTAATCTTCCAAAAGATATAAAATATTAGTCTATTTTTTTTCTTTACCATCCGCTTCTAAAGAAATGGAAACTCTGATAAGAATTATTTGTCTAAAAAAATTTGTCATTAGTTGGAGACTTGGACTCATAAATTTAATTTTAATTACTTGTTTAACAATTAACCCCAACAATTAGTCTTTGACAATTTTTAACCACAAATTTTAAAGTAATTAGAATTCGTATATTTTAGGATTTTTTTTTACAGATAAGAAAAAAAAAATCCTAATTTCTCTCAATTTCCTCCTTTTTTTTTGTGAGATCATCCCTCTCAATTTCTCTCTCTGCTCTTTCCCCAGTTTTCAATTTCAAACCCCTCAGTTTATATTCCCTCTGAATCTGTTTCAAATGTGCTATCTCTCACGGTTCCTTCTGGTACAAAATAAATTTATAAGTTGGAAAATACTTCCATTTGTTATAGTTTTCCAACGATTTCACGCAGTTCAAAATTCGGGATCCCTGGTGTTCGAGTCCATGCTTTGAATGTGACTTGATTAGGTTATCAATACAGAATCTGTTGATTTGTATGCTAAATATCAGAAGAGGAAGAAAAAATAAGACAACGAAGTTAGTTAGATGTAGAGTGAGACAGTGAACTCAATTTTCTTGTTCTGCAAGGAATTAATTTAGATTCTGAATATGTTATTTGTTCTTGAGCTCTGCACTTAATAGATTGATTGATTATTTTCTGTAAAATAATCACCTATTTAGCTTTCTGTTTTATCTTCAGTTGTTATGTTTATCGGTTCATGTATAATGCACAAATTAAGAGCTTTCCTGTTTTTTTTAACAATATTTCTGCCCGATTAGCTATTTTATGGACCTTTTATGCTCAGACAATTACTGAAACCTTACTTGGTCTTGTTTTTTATATTTTATTTTATGATTTGAATCTCTTTCTTTCTATCAAAAAACTTAGGTTATATAGTTAAAACGTAAACTTACTCTATAGATTGTGTTATCAATTCACTTCCGTAGTGAATTTAATTCATTTCTCTAAGGGAATCTTAGGAACTCAAGCAATTGAATTATTAAAAAACAATATTTTTATTGAAAATTAAGAGAGAAATATCTCCTTTAAGGATTCCTCCTTCATAATAGAGTTACTACCATTAACCAACTGCCCATCTAAGTCCTAAAAGGTCCTTTTTTTAGATTGAATATAAATTTAATTTTTTATTTTAGTGAATTAAGATATTAATCCTCTATTTTTTTTTTAATTTTAAACTCTAAATAAGTTTTTGATCTAAAAATTGATGAAGAGTTATTTTTTAATAATGTATCATAAAAATAAATAGTATCAGATTCATTAGTATATTTAATTATTATTCCAAATTTATAAAACAGTTCTCCAATCTCTAAAAATACATTACAACATTTTATTAAATTATTTAATTATAAAATAAAAATAATCAATAGATGTAAGTTAAAGAAGATTGAGTTCAAAAACTCTGATCTCTTGAGAACTCAAAAGCGAACCCTAATTTGTTTGTTCTCCTCTTCATTAGTGAATTGTAGTACTTGTTCTTCTTCTTCTTCGTTCATATTTCTCCAAATACTAATTATTTTAGTCCAAATTTTGAAGATGACGACAATACGTAGGTTTTGCTGCAACGACCTTCTTCGTTTTTCATCGGTGAATCTTGACCATCTCACTGAAACCGTAAGTGTTTCTTTCCACTCCCTCAACTCCATTCACTTTTTGCGTTCTTAATTCGCTTCTTTGTTTCAGTTTAACATGTCCTTCTACATGACCTATCTCGCACGATGGCCCGACTATTTCCATGTCGCCCAAGGCCCCGGTAATCAAATCATGGGTTACAGTAAGTCTATGCCTTTATTTTCGTATCTTTTTTTTTTTTTTTTTCTGGTTAAATCCACTATTGTTTCTGAACCATGTTCTTCACATTATGTACATTGATTCAATTTTCAAAAGGAATATCATATTGAGATCATGATGAAGCATTGAGTTTTCTGTTTCTGTCTAAAAGGTTTAGGTTTTGCATTTTTAATTTACCTTGTGAAAATACAAGTGGTTGTACTCGTGAATGTAACTTGGTTTTAGAATTCATAATGAAGAGAATGCAAAAAAAGAGAGAGAAAATTGGAGAATCTTAGATTGTATTGATATGCACAATGTTTGATATACCGTGAGAGAGATTACATGCATGGGTATTTATACTATCAACCAACAGTTGGACAGTTTTCAGTTTTCACGGTCAGAAACAGCTTCAACTGTCGGTAACAGAATCTATTACTAGAGAAGCAGTTAGACTGTAACCCTTAGATGGGTGAGACAGATAGCACTAGGAAAAGTCGTGTCAGTGAATACAATGATAGTAGTACAACTATTAATTGTTAAGAACATACGATTAAGGATTGAATGTTGCCTTCGGTAGATTATCAACTTGTTGCTGGATTTGGCAGTTTGTACTCCAGTATGGTTCAGGAATGACGTGAAGCACTTCACAGTCCATGAATTGATCTAGATAACAAAAATGTCCATTATGGATTACCTTCTAGCTTATAAGATTCTCACAACTGAATATGTTGTTTCTGTCTTAATATATTGTTTTTAAGTTTAACATCATTTCAACTTTTCTTCATCCAAACTAGTTCAGTGATACTTAAAAGCTAAGATGCCATCTAGTGTTTGCATCAGCTAATGCATGATGTAACTTATGTGCTAAACTGTGAATTAAGTCGTACAATGTTTAATTTTCTAGTTATTTCATCATCTTTTTCGTGTCGAAGACTATGGGATATTAACACAATATCATTAATGTAGTTATGGGTAAAGTAGAGGGACAAGGAGAATCTTGGCATGGCCATGTAACAGCAGTAACTGTTGCTCCGGAGTATCGCAGGCAACAATTAGCCAAGAAACTGATGAATCTTCTGGAAAACGTCAGTGACAATATGTAAGGCATGCATATATGTCATTTTTAATCTTATAAGTTTCTGAAACATTCCCCTGCACCATTTTTATGATCTTTTTTGAAAAAAATTTCCGAGCAGTGTTTTGACAAATCATATCTTCTGCACTTTATGACTTTTCTAATCACTCTGACATTCCTGTTGTCTGTTACATGAACAGTTTTGACCGGAAGGGATAGGTTTCTTATTACTCCAATTGCAACTTTTCTTTTGTCAGTATTTGATTAAATATTTTAAATATATTGATTTTGGGTTTAGGGGTTTGGGTTTGTGGTAAGAGTCGGGAATTTGTTACAATCAGTGTTTGTGTGTGTGTGGAGGCCTTGTTATAAGTTAGAATTGGATTTTGCAGTGACAAAGCTTACTTTGTTGATCTATTTGTGAGAGCATCAAATGCACCGGCCATCAAAATGTATGAAAAGGTAATGATTCTGTAACTTTCGTTTCAGACTAAACTTCCCCTTGCTCCCTTGTAGGTTTAAGCACATGATTGTGTTAACGCGGTTTCTTTGTTAGACATACAGAATGACCAAGGGGGTCTATTGAGCAGTTTTCTTTTTCCCCTCTGTATTCACTTTTTTTGAACTGGCAGGAGGATTCCTGAACTATATCAATAAAACAGAAGAAGTCAGGGAAGAAAAAGGGTATAGTAATATGGGTATGGTTTTATTTCAAATAATGGAATGTAGGACATATTCGTCTACCTTCATAAACCCTGTAATTTCAACACTCAACTCAACTCCTATGTGTACTAGCCTTTTGTTTTATGGTTTGAGAGGCTTCAGATTTCAGAAGCAGTTCCATTTTCCAGAAAAACTTGTTTTGATAGGAAGTCCAAACATTTGGTTGGGATGCAAAGTTATCTCGTTTCCATTGAGAGGAATCTCGATCAAACAGGGTACTCCATGGCTTTATCCGCTGTTGCCCTGTCATTGTCATGTAACATGTTACCCTGCACCATAAAAGAACTCATAACCTGTTTTGGTATAAGTTCCACAAAATCTAGCTTCTCGTGAGACTATGA
The DNA here is from genome assembly GCA_037974775.1 of Cicer pinnatifidum. Taxonomy (NCBI): domain Eukaryota; kingdom Viridiplantae; phylum Streptophyta; class Magnoliopsida; order Fabales; family Fabaceae; genus Cicer; species Cicer pinnatifidum. Next base: position 61,190,143 of record JBBPBR010000006.1, on the reverse strand, counting down.
GAGGCATCAAATGAGAAGTAAAATCAATTATATATAGAGGCCTGCTGTTCAAAATATATCTGTCCCAATTTCCCCCCTTTTTAGCTTATTTCTATTGGTCATTTTGTGTACATTGTGCAATGCAATAAGTTGGACATATACTCACTAATTGAGGTAATGTGTGTGACTATTGACAATATGAATATTTTCGAAACTAGATTAGTTATTGAACAAGTGAAGAGAAATATTTAGGTTTTTGAGGACCAACTGGGATATTGATTTGCATTTGTTGGATTAGGATATGTTTTCTTCATTAAATTAGAATTTTAGCTTGAATTGCTTACTAATTATTTTCCTATCTGTCATCTTAGCTTGGCTATGTGATTTATCGACGAGTTCTACGTTATTATTCTGGGGAAGAAGATGGACTGGGTATGCTTTGATGTTTTTATTTTTTTTACTTTATCTCATACTCTCTTTATACAAAGTCCATGTCACCATCATTTGTTGTTGGTTTCCCCCTTTATTTTCAGATATGAGGAAGGCATTATCTCGTGATGTTGAAAAGAAGTCCATCATCCCTCTTAAACGGCCAATCACTCCTGATGAATTAGAGTATGACTGAATTTCTTCTTTTTATGCAACAGTGTTGCATGAGCTTATTTTGTACCTTAAGGCAAATATATTGGTTAGGTATTCTGTGTCCTATGTAAGTTACATTTGTTCTACTATTATAAAAACTCATTTGAGATTTTGATATAGTGGGTGTACCCTTTCTAATTTTTTTTTTTTTTTTTTGTGAAGAATTTTCTAGTACTACTTCAATACTTAACTATGTTTAGAAGAACCTTGTGTCTATTTGGCTGGTTGTCATCTATCATAATTTCACTTAATTATTCCGCTCACCTTGAGAATTGGAATTAAAAAAGCTATATAGATAGATTATATATATTTATATTTTATTTTAGAGGAAGTAGTATTTTTTTTTACTGAGTAATTCAATTTAATATTTATATGACAATTTTTTATAGATACTAAGTTATACATACAGTTTAGTCATTTGGTTTTATTCGACTCAATCATGTGGTTTAATCAGTGACTCGGTCTTATTATTCGTGTCTAAAATGGAGGTCAACTTTAATTTTGAACCAAAAAGTTGTGCGTTGTTGGTTGAGTTGATGAGCAAAAATTGTTGTTTCTCTCGTCACTATTGGCGTCATTTCAAAATAAGTGATGTTTTAACACAATTTGAAAATGTTGAGAAGTTTTTTCTTGAACTTTTTATTGTACTTTTAAATTTTTGAACGCCTCTAATAATAAATGTGACCACTAACTGGATTAAAATAATTCTAAGATAATTTAATCAAAATAGTTTCTTATAATATCATATAAATGTGGATAAATAATAGAATAGTTATGCATACTATTGAGAATGGACATCAATTGTGAGGTGAGAGAAAACCCATATAAATATATGATGTATGTTCCAATATTTGTGTCCAACAATATTTCTCTTAAATCATAATAGAATAGGATAAAAAATAGATACAACTTGACTCCATTCTATTCTATCATTTTTCTTATATAATCAATAAAATTCCATTCCATCATATTTCATCACATTCTATCAATCAAAATATATCCCGTCATTTTGACCAGTTATTAAGTGCTTTCTTCTCAATTAGTGGCAAAATTCACAATTTCCCATGTGCCAGTCTTAATTCAGGATCCATTTCCCATTTTATTTTTACAGTAATGCCCTAAAGAATCAAATAACAAATAAAAGATGTTACCAATATCTAGGGCTTCTAAACATTTTTGTATGCAAAATAATCTGTCCTCTTTGATATTAATCGTATAGAGGGTGAGGGTGACCCTTTAACTTATTTGTTCAGTGCCAGTGATTCTTTACTACGGGAGTCTTAGAATTTTTCAGTGCTTGGTCTCCAAAAATATTCAAGTATTTTATTCTGAAGAATTAGATCTTCCATAATGTTCACAAACAGAAAACTAGGACTTGAGTGTGTGATAACAGATAACTCGTGAAGTATAAGAATGGTGTGAATTCCTATTTTTTTTCCAGCAAAAGAATAAAAGTAAACCTATTTTTCTCTGTGTGAATTCCTATTTCCTTATAACTTTGCAAATGGAATGATGAAAATTGAAGAAGACAGTTACTAGATTATTAACTAAAAGTAGCAGCCCATTGCCGAGTGTTCTGTTGCATCTTGAGTTATGACTTCTTGCGATGTTAGGAACATATTCTGAGGCTGAGACTGGTGTCTTTGATGCAATAAATTATTAAGCTAACTTTAAAAATTGAATTAGAAGCCTCCAGCCAACAGGCTGGATGATGAATGCAAGTATCTTCTATGATGATTTTGAATGTCTATGATGTAAGCCATACTTGACAACTTCGTAAAAGGAGACAACTATGCCAACGGACGGACCAGCGCGACCTACACGGGGAACAACACCAGTAAACAACCCCCTTAATCCTCCATCCCTGTTCCAAGAAAAGTGAAGAGCCCGAAGTCAGTCCAAAGCTTATGTCCTAAATGACCCTCTTAGTTTGTTCAAGAAATAACATGATCTACACAGCATGAAATCAAATGATATCAGATCAATATCAGTTTAAAAATTCGACATACCTCCAAATTTCAAGCAATGTTGTTCTTGTTGTCATCTTTAACGCCCTTTGAGGATCCTTCTGGGAATATCCAAACGAGACATTTTTTAGTGAAAATGAAGTCATCAACCATGTACTTTTGGTGGGTCCACTTAATGTACATGATTCCCCAATTAAAATTAAAAAATTATGACTAATGGACGAGCATAAACACCAAAATATTGGGAAAAGTGATATTCCCATTAAAAGAACACTATCTCATCATGCTTTAAAGTTTAAACTTACTAAATGGAAAATTATGCAACTGTGCAAGTTTTGATCTGTATAATGACCCAAGCCTACGACAGTTTATCAATGACCAATTCTAACTATATCATAATTCTACACAATATTTCATTCAATTTGAAGACCAACCTCACATGTTAATGCATATTATACTCCAAAAAGGTAGTAAGATTGTATTAGGCAACTCTGCAAGTTGATCTGTTTAATGAACCATGCCTATGAAAGTTTAGCAATGCATAAATATCCTAACTGCATTTATAGTGTGCACAGTTTTTCAGTCAATTTGAAGCCCAATGTCATATGTTGATACAGAATATCCCCCAAAAGTTGAAAGTTTGTATATGTAGCACATTCAAGAAAAAATATTCCACCGGTTTTAAGGACCATAACAGAATAAAAATGAAGAAAAAATGACTTTAAGTAGTGGCTAACACTGCATTTTGTGACAAATTTGACTTATTGGAAGGAAACATGTTGAGTAAAGTGCATATACAATTATCATTAAAAGCAAGGTTCTACATCTGACCTCTATCTGTCGTCGGGTTTTTGCCACATCAAGTGGACATGTTGCAGCAGATGCTAAAGTTCCTGCTACAAAACCAGCAGAAAAATTTGCCCCAAGGACAGTTGCAGCACTCGCTTCTTCACCAACTAGGCCAAGAATTCTTTTCCTTATCTGCAAAGAGATCCAGATCAAAAGATGCACTAAGAAATATCCCAAAAAAAATTATTTGTTTCATAATTAAATTAAATTAAATTAAATCATACCGGCTCAAGGGTTGACCAGCAAATTGCAGAGAACGGAACATCCCTTGAAAGTTGTGCTCCAAGGCCAGTCCACCAGAAACGGTACCGGTGTACTATTTAAAAAAATGTAATTACTAATTGAGGCAACCAAAAGAACAAAGACATCATACAATGCAACAAGAGTAAAACTCAAACTTGTTTTGACTCAGAGGGAAAACAGAGAAAGAAAAACCAGAGAGAGATGCAAGGAGTACACTCACAGGTTTGTAGAATACTTGTTCCCTTGTCTGGGTTGATGACTTCAAACAATGTCTTCCATACACCTGGAGCTTTGTCACCTTGGGTTACTCTAAATGCCTAAGAACAGGAGAAAACATGAGGGAAAAAGTGAGTGATTTAACTTCAAAAAATCACAGAACATAAGTTTCTACAGAGAAGGGAATGGGATTATAAAGAAATCACAGTACTGTATTAGTATATAGGAAGATCTTCCGCTATTTGCTTTTATTTGTGTGTATTTATCTATCTATTTATCAATATATATATATATATATATTCTCATATCTATACCGTTATTTTTTCATACTTTCAGGTAATGCTGTAATAGGACATATTCTATTTCCTTAATTTTTGGATATCAATTAATAGAACCTGTGTACATTAGTCTAACAATTGTAAAATGTTTTTTTACAATATCAATCAAATCAAAGTTGATATCCAATCAATATTCCCTCTACCCGTCATAGCAAATTACGCAATGCATCAAATTTTAGCATATAATTTTTTTTACCTGCATTCGAGTCCTTGCAAGTTCCACAGGATAACAAGAAACGCAGGCCATTGAGCGTGCAAGTGATCCTGCTACTAATGGAACATAAGGTGTTAAATTTGGAGCATTTTGAGTTGTATACTCCTCCATAAAGTTGCGGAAGATGTCATAACAAGGCATATAGATTCCAACCTATTTGACAGCAAACATGCACAGACAATTAGTATATTACTACAAGTGAGATGTACATACAAAATTAAACAGCCAAAATGAACAATATTGACATTCCTCTAAAGAAAGCCAAAAAGCACAAACCAGGAAATTCAAGGCAGAAAAGAGAGCTTACACTTGGCATGGCTAAAGCCAAACTAGCATTTGTGCCTCTCCACAATCTTGTAAATCCTTCCTGCATAAATTCACTCCTGTGAACCCTCTTATAGTAAGTAATTGGCATGTTGAAGGGAAAAAAGTAACTAGGAATTATGAAAGTACACTCACACAATGAATGCTTGAACAAATACTACTCACACTACGTGTTCCCTTCTACTAGGAGTGTTAAAAAACCAAAACTGCCTAACAATTTATGATAGTTGACTAACTCACTATTTTCAGTTGAAATGAACTCAGCATTAACAGGGAACGTTAATGACATTTACACTTGATATGAAACTAGTCAACAATGAAATTGAATAAATTGATAGAGTTGTGTTGTTATGGTTTTCTTTTCAACTATTACGTGCTATGTTCTGAAATAATGTCTTTTATCCGATTATGATTCTATTCTGCACTCTCTTCTGAGACACCCTCTAACCAGTGACAAAATTTGAATTTAAATGCTTCATAAGAAACTGCGTTCTAATTGTTTGCTTTTGAAGTCTTTTAGGTCAATTTGTATCGATCATCGTTATTTATGTGCTTTAGCTGCAATTTGGTTTCTTACCCTCTTGGATCACTACTTGTATGAAATACAAATTTCATTTCACCTGTGTTTATTTTATACTCTTGGTAAATAATTTATTGCAAATATCTTCCAAATGTCAGTATTTTTGTTTAAAGAAACCGACTTACAATAGAAACTCAACCATATCTTCATATTAAAGAATCAAAGCCTATACGATTAAATTAAAATTAAATAAATGATTCTAACGCATTTTTCAACGGAAAATACTAGTATTATAAGTATCGTACTATGGTGGATATCGATTCTTCAATCTTCATATCATTCTAGTCGTTAACACACCTTCAAGGTAACTGCTAAGCCAACCTTATATAGACCGCTTATAAACATTTGAAAGAACAAGACTAACTAACTAACCTGACGTATAACTTTGTAGAGTACATCTACGGTCCCTTTATACGCTGGCGACTCAGAGTTAGAAACCATATGTATCCCTGTACATTTGATATCGTGTAACATCTGAAAATAAACAAACAAAATAAAAATCACCACAAATGTTGTGAAAACCGCTAAGATAATGCATACTATTCATAAAATAGTGGATAGCCTAGCTGACAACTAATGAGTTTATGGCAGAAAAGTTGGCTGATTAAATTATAAATGTTTAATAAAATTAGTAGGTTATTTTTTAAAATTCTGATAAAATTAGTAGTTATATAAAATGACATAAATAAATAGTGATTATTCATCCACGCCATTATTTACTCACAAGATGTAAAAAACACTCCCGGAACTTCCAGTAGTATATTTAACTACACTTTTCAACTGAATTTTTCACTTCCAGAACTTTCCGAAGAATCCCCATATTTTAGGGGTGATGAGCATGTATCGTATAAAAAATACTGTCAAATGATAATTTTACATAACAAACAGTATAAATTTCTAAAAATGCTATAAAATCGTGGAAATACGAAAAAGAGTATTATGAAACTAACTTTATTTTGATGACATGAACTATAAGATGGCGGTTTGAAGTTGAGAAAGAGAGCAAATATAAAATGAAAATAGAAGAAAAACAGTGAGAGAAGAATTACCGTGTTAGTTTGAAAAGATGGAATTCGATAAATATTATGGTAGTGAACTCCAGCAGCCTGAGCTTGAAGTCTTGTCTGAAAAGAGAGAAAATGATGAAAGCAGAGCAATAATCAATAATCAATAATCATGGTTGTTGAAGAAATTGGATGAAGAATTAATGATGGTGGAAAAGGGAATTAAATTAAATAAGGTACCTTGGCGACATCGAGAGGATTGACAACGACGGCGGAAAGGAAAGCGGCGCCGGCGGCGGAGAAAGCGCGCTCTATAACGGTTAATTGGGTGTCGGAATTGGAAGGTGATCGAGACATTAGAGAAACGTTCCCTTCAAAACTAAAAATAAAAATAAAAATAAAAATAACAAAACAAGTAATATAATAGAGTAGTGGCCAAATTGCTGAATTGAAAATGGAGAACGAATGAGAGAGATATATATATTTATATTCGTGCCGTAAAATTGAGGGAGCGGCGCCAAACTACTTGGAATATCCAATACTTCAATATATACACGTTGGTTCTAGTAAACGAAAAAATAAATAAAAATAATAATTGATAACTTGATATATTTATATTTAATTTTAAATTAAATATATTAAATTTTTAATAAAGTTAAAATATTCAATAATAATGTTTAGCAAAGCAATGACATATTTTTTTAATAAATCAATTTTAGTAATTAAGAAAGAGTTTAATGAATATTTTTTTATACTAAAGTTAGAAACTAATTTATTGAAGTATCAAGATTTATTTTAGGGTGAATATCTTTTAATAAATATTATTCTATATGTATGATTGAGAGATTAGAGATTGAAGATTGGAATAGTTTAATTTTTATACAATGTGAATATAGAAAAGTTTTCACAACAGAAAAATTATAATTAATTATATGATTGATTTTATAAATAATTATAAATAAAAAAATCAAATATTACTGATAGTATAATAATT
>JBBPBR010000006.1:61145424-61157500 GCA_037974775.1 Cicer pinnatifidum | reverse complement strand
CCCCCCCCCCCCCCTAAAATGATAATCCGAATATAACTTCAAAAATTCACTATAGAGTAGACAAACAGAACCAAGTTTCAGATTTCCATGCAGAGAAAACAACTCATCTATACTGATTTCACAAATACCTTTCATGAAAGATTTAAAAGACTGAACTATTATTCGGTAAGCTAGAGATAAATTCAATTCAAAGGACATAATAAAATTGAAATGATAGTCGAGTGAGTCAAAGACAGACTATTGAAGGGTCAATTTTGTCTTTTCACCAGACCACAAGCCACGTAGAAAGGGAGACACAGAAACAACAAGGCATGCCAAATATACCCCAACAAGACAATTGCAAGTTTTAAATGACAAAAATGCCCTTCCATACCAAACATTTTTTCACTTTCACATGGGTCAAGAGGAATGATGATAAGAAAAACGAGATGAAACTCCTGAATTGGCCCTGATCCAGTTTCTATTTAGCTACTGATACAGTGATTATAGGGAAAAACTAATAATTTTACAATATTTGCATGAAGAACAAAAAAAACATCCAAAATCAACAACACATAGAAAGCACAAAAAACATATCCAAAACCTTTAATTGGTGCAAATTGAGATCTGGAAAAACCCTAATTCTATACCTTTGTTTACTTAGCTACAAAAAATAGAATTTTTTTTTTTAAAAAAAAATATTTAAACTGAAGATGAAAATTTGAAGTTTTCTTCCACAGCTTCCAGTAGCACTCAATCAATCATGAAAGTTTGAACAAGCACACATTCAAATTCAATTTTCTTCAAACCACAAACATGAAAAAGGTTCACAAATCATTAAGTAACAGAATTATACTTACCTAACAGATTCCCAAATAATAATTAAAGAAACGAGAAAAAAAATTGAGTTTTGGAGAAGCAATTAAACTGTGGTAGTAACACTCTGCATTTTCTCTCTCTAAAGAAAAAGAGGGAAATAACACACTCTGTCTTTCTCTCTCTATATTCTATGCTTTGATACAGAGAAGAAGAGACGTTGAAGAAGGAAGAAAGGAGCGTGAAGGCGATGTCCACGTCACCATACACGTGTCGTATATTGAGAACACCGTATACATACGGTGTATATACGGCGTGGGGTGTGGTGGTTGTTGAGCTGGCCATTTTTATTCCAACGTCAACACAACCGTACACGTGTTATTTACAAGATCGATCTACGCGTCTTGTGTTAGGGGGTCCAGCCTAGCAACAATTCCATGTGACCTTTCAGATTCACCATTAACTTATTAATTAATTTAATTAATTAAATACTATCTGGAAAGATTGAATAGGATTTTGATAATTCAATTATTTAATTGAGAATTTGAAAAATCGAAATTAAATGGAATTGAATAGGTCCTTTGAAATCCACGAATGGCCACATGTAACATAGGGTATTTTTTTACACGTACAAAATCTTCGGCCACGCCTTGTAAAACTGTTTATGATATTTTGGTTACTTTTATATTTTTATGTGTGCGCACTGCGCAAGATATTTCTACTCTCTTAATGGTTTTTGGAGCCTTTTGGTTGTAGCCTCTATCTAACCTATGATTAAGCTAACAAATTTTAAAATTCCATTTTCAAAAAGATTGATACATGCTACGGAAAGTTTCGTGGTGGCAAGGTTGTCGTTTTTATGGTTAATGGCCATAAACTGCCATTTCGTTTAATACTTTTACCTTTTTCTTTAACGTATCAAACATTGCAATTTTGCTCCCAAATCGTGACATGCTGCTGACCAATGCAAAGTCCATTATCCAAACGCAAATTATTTTAAATATTGATAGGATGGAACAATAAATGATTTTAAATATTAATAAAATTAATAATAATTCCATATATATATATATGGTTTAATGAGAGAAAATCTTTTTCAACTTTTCATTAGGATGTATCTAACAAAAATAAAAAAAATAAAAAGTATTTAACATTTAACTTAAAAGGAATTTAGTTGAGAAATGGGAATTGGAAAGGCGTGGGATGGGTTGGAGAAATGGAAAGAAAGGTGGAAGCACGTGGCGAGTGGGGTGTCACAAATCACAATGTTCAGAGAGAGAGAGAGAGAGAGCACGTAATGAGCCGTTGATTAAAAGCGCATTCGACGGCTATGCGGTTTTTCGCAAATATGAATGACGTGATTATGGGTGTACACTACACACCGACAACATGACATCTATTACGCAACCCAATGTCCACCTCGACCTATACCTATTTTTTCAGATCTCATTTTCTCCTTTTTTTTTTTTTTTTACATGTATCCAATTTTTATGCTCCAAAATTATCGCCAACTCAACACCTTAAAAAAATTATTATATGAATCTCATTAATAATTATATATCATTATATTTTAAAAAAATCATTATACAATTTTCATAAATAATTTTATATTATTTTATTTCAATAACATTTATTTATTTTAATATAATTTATTAAATGTCACAAGCGGAAAAATAAAAATGAGATTATACTTCTATAGGCACCTTTCTTATAAATGCTTTTATAGCATTTGTGATTTTATTTTTCAGTTTTTTTTTATCTATACGTCCACTATGTTTATTTAAATAAATTTTTGACGTAGTTTGTTGTACACGTTTTTTAAAATAAAAAATATGATTAATGTTATAATTAAATATAGAAACGAAAACATAAATTATAAAGAAAATATGTTCATTAAATTATTAGTTATTGCTAGTTGTTAAAATAATTATTAATTGTAAATGCTGATATAAAATATGTTTTATACCAACATTCACAACATACTAATTGTCACGTCACATTACTAATTTATTTTTAAAACATTTGTATTAAATTAACATATTTAAAAAACTATGTTGTTGTTTTTACCCCATTTCAAAACTCATAGAAAAAGAAAAAACAAAAAAAACTAAACTAAAAGTGCATAGAAAAGAAAACAAAATTTATATGGTGAGCGAGTCAAAATTAGAAATAGATTCAAAAGTTCTACCTGAATTTATGTATAATTTATATTTAATAAAAGTATTTACAATTTGATTTATTTCACGAGAAATATGATGTAAATAATAATAATCAAATTGATGTAAAAGACATAAAATTCTATCACTACACCCATTAACAATTAAACCTACAATTGTCATCGAATTTGATTCAATGTATCATATGAAATTCCGATCAAATACTAATTTCAAATAATTAAAGATAGACCAAAACTCTATCATAGTAATAGTACATACACCAAGAATACTTACGAAATTAAACAATGATATCGTTGACATTGATTTCATTAATAGTAAGAATTATACAAACCTTTAATCTAAAGACTAATATATGTCTAACTTTTGGTGAGTAGTTGTAATAATCATACCACCAACGTTCAAATCAAAGTTTCATATGAGCTTCTCATTTCTAGTCATCCACATACATACATTCCAGGGCTACCACAAAATTAATCGGCCAAGATTTATCTTTCATGTGACAATAACTAGATCTCTTACATATATAAAGTATTTTTGTTTCATAAAATTGGTTTTCCCAACTCACTTTATGTTGAGTTCTATCAATTTAAGTCTGATTTATAATTCAAAAGACATCATATTCGACGCATTAACACCCAATTTGCTAAACCATTATTTTTTCAATTTATTTTCAATGTTCACTTAAATTTTTGAAATATGCAGAGAATTGTTGAATATTTTATACAATATTTCGGAAGCATTAGTAACTAAGAACATCTTCAATGGCAGCAAAAATGAGTTCGTCAGCCAGCGTGTAATTACTTAACTTCGAGTTTTTTGTGAGTTCACCGTTGGAGTTGTGTCAAGGTGTCATCACGGTATTGAACGGTACTTTATAATTTAATAATAATAAAATTATAATCGTTATCTTTTATTAATTTATAACCGTTAACTTCTTTTTAATTTATTAAATAATAATAATTTTGTAACCATTAGCTTTTTTTAGTTAATATACCACGGTTAGCCTTTTTTTTCTCTTTTAATTACGATTGTTAACTCATTAATAGGAATAATTTGTTATTCATACTTTTTCTTCACAATTTTATTTTAATTTTAAATTTTTATTTTGATTTTGATTTTAATTTTAAATTAAAATAATGTATAATAATATTAATTAGAATATTTAAATTAATATTTTAAGTTATAATAAAATTAAATATTAATGTATAAATTAAAATAACGAAATATAATATGATTTTTTTTTAAAGTTAAACCGGAAAAAATGAATGAGTTGATTTAAAGTGATGTGGTATAGTAGAACTTGAATGATGTTGAGTTCACCGTTGAAATAAAAAACGAGTGAATTGTTTCAAGATGATGTGGCACAATAGACCTCATCTAAATAACCCATATTGAGTGGAGATGCTCTAAGTGTCACTTGTCACATTGCTTAGTGCAAAAAATATTTTTTTTCATAGTTATGTTATTCAAGTTCTGTCCCATAAGTGTTTGTTGAATTTTGAGGAATTTTCATTTTAAACGAATAAATCCTTAAAAATCATGTGCATTTACAAGTCTCATACTTATTTTTATTTTATAGCCATTCTCTATTGTTTATGATCTATTTTCAAAGTTTATAGTTTGTGGTCGACGAAAATTTGTGATAAGTGAGATATTTGTGGTAATCATGATTTATGGAGTTGATGAAGAAAATTTTCCAACAATTATATTATGTAAACACGGTTTAATATAAAAACCTTTGCTATTGTTGTTTATAAGCTCAAGCTCTTGGATTACTAATTATGCTGATATCTACAATGCATTGGATTTGATTTTACTATTTTTTTTGTGAATGTTCATCTGCCTCATAATTTTACCTCTCTACCCTCAAATATATAGTATCAAAAGTTATGATCCAATTCAGTTCCACCAAATGAACCAATTAAAAGCCAGAATTGTTGGAATTTCTTTGACAAAAAAAAAAGTTGCTGAATTTTATCAACTAAGGTCCATCAAAACTGTTACCACAAACTTGCATTTATTTGTATAGTCCAAACATATGCCATAAAAACATAAAACCTAATCAAGTAAATGTGACGTAGTTATAATCAAAAGTTAGATAAAATCGTGCAATGTTTATATTATACACAAGTCTTCCTAATTAATCTCTTAGAACAAAATATAGCTGATGAAACTATATATAGTAATGCCATACCGACAAACAAACATTACATACTGTGTCAACCTTATCTCAAAAGTGATTTGTCCAAAACACATCTTCAGTTACAAATTACAATACCAACACCGTCCAAAATGCCCACTTTTGCCATTTGTGAACATCAACTTTCTATACTGATATAATACTGCCTCAATGCTGCAATGATTCTAAGCTTCCAAAGATGAGTTCAAACACATTTAACAATATGTTGTTGTTCATTTTCATGTTTGTGTTGCCTTGCTTGGTTGGTTTGAGTCAAGGTGAATGTGATTTCAAGGCAATATTCAACTTTGGTGATTCAAATTCGGATACTGGTGGATTTTATGCAGCTTTTCCAGCTGAATCTGGTCCTTATGGAATGACTTATTTTAACAAACCAGCTGGGAGGGCTTCAGATGGGAGACTCGTTATTGATTTTATTGGTATTCAATAATTTAATACATTATCTTTCACATTAATTAATACTTCCTTATTCCTAATTTTTTTCATATTTTACTGTAATTAGAGGTATACTTTAATGCTAGTGAGCTATATATTATGTCAAACAACCAATCATTTTTATTTATTTGATTTGGCAGCACAAGCTATAGGAATTCCATTTTTGAGTCCATATCTACAATCAATAGGATCTGATTATAGACATGGGGCCAACTATGCTACCTTAGCATCCACTGTGCTTCTTCCTAATACTTCTTTGTTTGTAACTGGAATCAGCCCTTTCTCCCTTGCTATTCAATTCAACCAAATGAAGCAATTCATAACCAAAGTCAAAGAAGCTCAACAACAGGGTACAAATTTGACAAACTTCATACTCATATTTTTCCTCGATGTAAATAGGTATTTTAGTCTCCTAAGGTTGAGTTAATTTAATCTCTTAAATTTATGAAACTTAACAAATTAGTTTTTTAAATTAAAAATGTCACTGCAATATTAGTATAGTAATGTACTGATTTCTTTTAATTTTTGCTCAGAAACCAAACTTCCTTCACCAGATATATTTGGAAAATCTCTATATACATTCTATATTGGCCAAAATGATTTCACTTCCAACTTAGCAACCATTGGCACAGGTGGAGTGCAAGAGTTTCTCCCTCAAGTTGTTTCACAAATTGCTTCTACCATTAAAGTAAGAGTAATTAATGAACTTTTGTTTATTATTTAGCCAAGAGATTCAAATTGTTATTAAATTGGTTTTATACTCATTGAAATTTCTAGGAGCTATATAATCTTGGTGGGAGAACATTTATGGTGCTTAATCTTGCACCAATAGGGTGCTACCCTTCATTCTTAGTAGAGCTTCCTCATAATAATTCAGACCTTGATGAATTTGGGTGCATGATTTCTTACAACAATGCAGTAGTGGACTATAACAAGATGCTCAAAGAGTCATTGAAAGAAACCAGAGAAAGTCTCTCAGATGCTTCTGTCATTTATGTGGATACCTATTCTGTTCTGTTGGAGCTTTTTCAGCATCCTACTTCTCATGGTTCAAACACCTATCTCTTGGCTTGTTTAATAACCAGAGAACTTTGTTATGATCACTATAGATGCATTATACTTCAATTTGGTCTTCCAAAATTTTATTTTCATTAAATTTAGTCCTTTGAAAATTTTAATTCATTTTTAACATGAATAAACTGTCATTTTAGGCCTTAAATATGTGAGGTGGTATCCTTGTGGTATGTTAAACCATCAAAATTGTAAAATATCCCTAAGAATCAAATTAACTATTAGAAAACATGTTTGAAGACCTAAATGAGAAAAGACGCATATCCATATAAGAGTATTAAATTGATTAATAAAAAACACAATAATATATGTTTTTGTAATTTTAAAACATTTGGTGTCTATAATGACAATAACTCACACATTTAAGACAAAATGTGAGGTTGTAAATGAATCAAAATTACGAAAAAAAAATTGATGGATCGGTTTAACTAATAGAAAACACATTCAAATAACAAATTAATTATAAAAAAATAAAAAATTCAAAGACAAAAAAAAAAACACAATTTTATGACACGTATTTTGGCTATTGTAAATTGCTTATATAAAGATATAAATACATTATTTTATGATTTTCGTTATGCTTATGGTTTATGTTATTTGAAACAGGTATTAAGTATGGTACAAAAGCATGCTGTGGATATGGAGGAGGTGACTACAATTTCAATCCAAAAGTTTACTGTGGCAATACAAAGGAGATAGATGGGAAAACAGTTACAGCAACAGCATGTGATGACCCTTACAACTTTGTGAGTTGGGATGGGATTCATGCCACAGAAGCTGCAAATAAGCTTATAACTTATGCTATTCTTAATGGATCTTATTCTGACCCTCCTTTTCCATTTCAACAACATTGTGATATTCAACCTATAGGTTGATCAAGGACTTGTTTTTATTCTTAACTTAGTTAATAATATTGACAGGGAAAAAATAAAATAGAAATGTTGAGAGTGGGATTTGAACCCACGCCCTTTCGGACCAGAACCTTAATCTGGCGCCTTAGACCAACTCGGCCATCTCAACTTCAGATGAAAAAATAAAATTACTTTACGTATTTAAAACAAACAAAATCTTTATTTATTGTCCTAATTATTTATGTAGGTCAAATGAGGATAACCATAAGATGAATTTGATCGATACTGCAGGTGAACTTGAGACCTGCCGTTAAAAAAGTTGTAGTAAAGCTAAGTAAGACCTTTAACACATACCTAAATATCTTACAAAAGTTTTGTCCTAAGTTTTATTTTGTAAGGACTAATTATCCTAATAAGTTTCAACATTAGGATTTTGTTAAATTTACAAAACTTTAGTTGATAGTTGTTTTAGTCTTATTTTTAGTGTGGAAGATGTCCAATTCAGCCTAAGCAACTTGGCCTAAATTTTATCAATTTATAATATTATCTTGATAATCATTTCCATAAAACTTTAGATGGTTTATATATTAGTTCATATGTGTGCAATTTTTCAGTATGTGCTCAATTATATTTCAAACAAAATTTTATAGATTTGCTTGAGATTAAAATAAAAGTCTGGTAAAAAATATTAAAATAAAAATGTTTAATAGATAAAATAAATTAGTGATTATTTTTATAGATATTTATGTGAAGCAAAAGTTGGTTTGCATTTGTTATATAACAGTGAAAAATTACTTTTTTATATATCCTGTGACATCTATCACATTAAAATCAGATTATTATTTTAGTCAAAATATTTTTAGAATCTTATTAATTTTAAAGACTTAAGCAAAAACACACATTTGTCTATTGATAATAATCTGTTTCATTCGGACTCGTAATCTGTAACTTATTAAATTTGATAAATACACTCAACACTACACAAATAAAAATATGAATGTTTGTCATTCAGATTCAGAATCATAAACAAATATAAAGATTTGCAGGATTATTTCAACAATGATATGGAATAATACAATGTTGATAATGATAGAGATTGAGGAATTCTATTCTATATCAAGGGATACAAATGCCTTTTATATAATCAAGACATACAGCAAAACAAAGACATGGCGAGCAAGGAAGATCAACTTGACTTGCTACTGATACAATTCTATTCAGTTCCAGCAATTTTCTTTTTCAGCACCTCAATATCCGTTGCTAGTTCCTTTCTGCTAGACTGTAAAAAAAAACAATTATATCATTCATCAGAAACATAGTGTTCAAGCCATGCGTGATTAGCAAACAAAACAATGGTTTGGATTCTGATTGTAGAAAGACGATATCCAATGCAAGAAAGTTCACATATACATTCTTATATAAAAAATGTTATTTATTTTAGACACAACACTATTTATTTCTTCATCACATGGTTAACTCAATTTAAATTTGTGGTCAATTATGTTTGGTGCATGGTTAATGAATATAATAAAGTGTAATGAATATATGAACAATGTTGTGTCAAAATATCATTGTGTTCAATTATACTTTATATCTATCTATTAGTCATAGACTAAATGTAATTAACTAATGTATTTGAACTGTGTGAACTGTGTAATACAGTTCACATGAATTTGTGAATCGCGGCATACAGTATTTGTAAGGTGTCAACAAAATGTGTCAAAATAACACAATTGTTCTTAAATGATTTGCCACTGAGTTCATCAATAATCTTATCACTTCACACTTTCTTTGATTTCTCACTTTCCAGAAACATCAATTCAAATTTGTAAATTTCTAATTCTGCCAAAAAGAAATGTGTAAATTTCTAAAGCAGTAACATATTGTTGAATGATGATGTATTCGACTTACCTTAAACAGAAGGTATCGGTAGACAAACCATCCAGTGTACCCTAGTCCTACCAACTCCATAATCTTTGGAAGCTGAAAAATAAATAAGATTGTTTCAAATTGGTTAAAAATGCTTTATAGAGCAGAGAAATGAAGCATTGCATAGCAAGCTCCCTAATGAAAAAAAGTGAATTGAACTTAATCAAGCAAGAGTGGTATGGCTTACCAAGGGGACTGAGTTGATGGCACCTACAAGAATTGAAGATAACCAAACAGCAACTAAAGCTCCACCACCATATACAAGCACCGTGGACTTGTTTTCAACTCCATCCCACTGATAATCACAAATAGAGGATATTATTTCCCATGAATCACTTAACACAGACACATACACCGTATATGACTGAAACTGACACCAACATATCAACACCAATAATAATTTGAAAAGATGAAAGTAATTGAAATTAACTACATGTGTTGTGTCCGACACACCGACAAGTGTCAAACAACGGACACGTCTTCAATTTCAAGTGTTTGTGTTACATAGATTATTCCTACTTGGTTAGTAAAACTGTTTAAGACATTGATGCTGCCAAAGAGAGGATTAGAATTGGAAACGGAAAATTGCGGACTTTACGAACAATAAATTTACAATGAAGCTAAATTCTTGAAATAAACCAATTTATAAGCTTCTTGCCTTCTCCTTCAAATCTGAAAACAACTCGTTGGCATCAAGAGAAGTAGATGTTTCATCTGAAGAAGAAGCTCTAGTCTGATGCAGAGAAAACTTCCGGGGCTCTGAAAAGTAGGAAACGATACAATAATTTGAAATTAAAAAGAAATAGATTTGAAAGTAGAATTGAACTTCTATTCTCAAGGGTAGGGATTCAGCTAAATAACTTCAAGTCACACTGGACTTTGGATGTGGCAATCAAATATAGAAACACCTAGAGTCAATTTGGATAAACTTGTTCAAAAAGAACTTATGAAAACAACAATTAAAAGTAAGTAGTAATTAATAAACATGAGTATTTCAAATAACAATCTTTCTTAAAAGTTAGTTTGTTGTGTTTGACCTAACTTATCCTACAAAACCAGCTTGTAAGGCCACTGATACATTTTTTTCATAAACTCTCTTCAATTTGATCTCTTTTCAACGTATGACTAGGGTTTATCGCAATACATAACATGACATGAATATCTAATCACTCAATGAACTCATCAAAAATCATGAAATTGAATATTTGTGAGAGTTTTATTCGTGCATTGTTAATTACATGACATGAGAAAGCACCTAATGATATTAAAATAAAAAATAAACTTATTAATAATTGAATTGAAGCGTAGAGTGGAAAAAAGAGAAAGAGAGAGAGAATACCTGAAAAGTGTTGAAGGAAAGAAGAAGAATGGGTAGTGGAGAGGCGAGGAGGAAGATATGGCAAAGCAGAGCATCGTGTAACGTGGTTAGTTTTGAGAAGGCGAGGAAGAGGAGGGACTAAAACAGTGCTTGTGCTTGCTGCCACCGCCATTATCTTCTTTCACTTTTCCTGTTACTCTCTCTTTTCTTCTCGCTACTATCCTTTCCTGCCAAATACACAGACTCAAACTTTCTTTGTTATCCACTGTCATGTGATTTGGGACACTTATTTTTAGTGCTTGCCACGTGGACCAAATTGCCCTTTTTATTGGCTCATTATCTATCCTCAAAATCCACATTCTACTCTTTTTTCTTTTTCATTTTTTTTGTGCTTTTTGTCATTTGCTCATAGGTCAATTTCGTTATAAAAAAAATACCTCTTGACGGTTAACATGAAAGGTAAAATATTTTCTATGGAATTCTTCACATTAAGCAAGTATCAAAATGATGATTGTATAGCCTAGTTATTTGATTTGACTTTATAAATAGTTTAAATATAAATATATAAGTTTGTATTTTTCCGATTTAAATTTGAATTTCTCTCAATTTCTTTTCATTATATCTATTTATTTTAATTTTATTATTTGATAATTTTTTCAATTATAATTTAAAATTTATATTATAAATCGCAAGTTACGGATTCTATATGACACTCTTCAATGATTCATAATTATAGCTCCTAAGATTTATTTTGACAGATCAATTATGACCCATAAGATTTATAATTTTTTTTTCTCAATAATTAAGTACTATACTTTTGCTATCTAGTTGGGTTCTAAATATAGCCTGCAAGCTTGAGTCATTGAAGTCGTTGAGGGCTTTTTTGTGTGAAGTGCACTTGTTTTATGACTTAGATCCCAAAGTGATTAAATGAAGTTTTAAAGTCGGTATCAATTGTATTCTTGTGTTAGATACGAGATAATGTTATTTAAGGATGTGTTTTTATATTTGAGTTGGTAAATGATTGCCGTAGGATAAAAGATATAAATAAGTTTTTGTAATTAAAACCAGGTTGATTATGGCTATAAAAAAAAACCAATTTGATTATTTATTATTTATTTGAGGTTTTAATTTAGTAATAAATAGAATTATGACTTAAATAGATAAAAATATTCAATAAAAATATATAATATATATTAATTTTAATGTATTTAAATAATATATCAATTAATTTTATATTTATATAAAACTTTATATGTATAATCTTCATGATATAAAATTTTAATCTAAACTAAAAAAA
>JBBPBR010000006.1:61082219-61130787 GCA_037974775.1 Cicer pinnatifidum | reverse complement strand
ATTGAATATGATTAGAAAAATTAAAATGAGAGAAAATCATGTTTATTACAATAATTTATAAATTTATTATAAAATAACTTATAAAATAATTTGATAGTAATATAAATTGTAAATTATTATCAAATCGTAAAATAATTTATAAATTATAAATTTATTATAAATAATTGTAAAATAATTTTATAAGTTTTATAAGTAATATTTTATGTATTATAAATATAGTTATCTTATAAGAAATTATAAATTTATTATAAATAATTGTAAAATAATTTTATAGTTTATAAATTTATTATAAAATAATATTATCAAATAGATTTTGGAGGTATTAAAGAAATTGTGGAAGAAAAAGAAAAAATAAGAATTAAAGAGATTAAAGAAGTTGGAAAAGAAGGAGGATTCTCAAGAGGTACACATCAGCTTTTTAACTGATGTGGATGAAATATAATAAAGTGGCAAAATATGATGAGGTGGCATTCGGGGAGTCTGTTTTAAATATATATAATAGATAGTTTATAAATTTATTATAAAATAATATTATCAAATAGATTTTGGAGGTATTAAAGAAATTGTGGAAGAAAAAGAAAAAATAAGAATTAAAGAGATTAAAGAAGTTGGAAAAGAAGGAGGATTCTCAAGAGGTACACATCAGCTTTTTGACTGATGTGGATGAAATATAATGAAGTGGCAAAATATGATGAGGTGGCATTCGGGGAGTCTGTTTTAAATATATATAATAGATTGAGTGATTATTGGAAAAACATAGAACTAAGACTTCCTTTCGCATACTTCAATATGTCTTTGTTTTTTGTTTTTTTGGGTATTTTTAATTTTTATTTCTAGACTTATAGAAAAAATCATAATATCAATAAAAAAAATGTTATTTTTGTTATTTTTATATATTTTTTTATTCATATTTATCACGAAGCGAATAGAGTTGTTAAATATTATTTATAACATATTATGTGTAAGAATGATTGAAAATTAAGGTTACAAGATAAAAGTTCCATACAACATAATCATCAAAGAGCCTTAAGATAAACAAAGGTAACGATTCATATTACAAAAGGGCAACAAAAGAGAATATGATAAGGTAAAATTAAAATTGCAGTTTGGCATATTCAAATGCTACTAATAATATTCTAGTATCTATGAATATGCAAATTTATTAGCAAGTGCATTTTGTATGAACTGTCTCAAATTAAAACATAACTAAAATAAACAGAAACCTTAAACAAAAGTCTCAACAACATTAATGAAAAACTATGGATAAACTTCAAGTCTTGGTTGAAAGCAAAAACCAGTAAACGTTTGCAGATGCAACCTTTTTGTGACAGGGTACTTCTGTGACCATTTCCATTGTCTAAGGTTCATGTCATACATAAGAAGCTTTGGATCTCCATAACTTTGAATATAAATCAAATCATCTGCACCACTGCAAGCAAAAACATCATCAAATTCTCTAAAACTATCCAAGTATTTTCGAGGCATTCGCGCAATCTCTTCCCACTCATCACCATTTAGAACCAAAATAACAATTCCTTTTACAATCTCAGGACAGCCTTGTTTACTAATTCCTCCCACCATAACAAGTTTCTCCTTCAAATTCATCAACCGACCGCAAGTTAAAGAATAAGGTATCGAAATTAATCCAGTTGTTAAACTACATTGCGAAGAATCATTCGACATATCATATGCAACGAGGGAATGTCGATTTTCAACAGCACCAATCCTAGTTGAGTAAACTAAAAAGTATAACACACCATCACATATTACACTCACTTCACCACCTCTCCACCCTATCAAAACTTCAGTTAATGCCATCACCCAAGTTACCTTTTCTGAATCATATAAATATACTGATGTATCATACTGTGAATAGTCCTTATCAACATGCTTGGATTTCACAATTGCCACAATGTAACTATGAGATTCTTTGTTTACTGAAATTGATAATGCAGTATAATCAAAATGTTCCAAATCTGTAGGCTTCAAAAGCTTCTTGTAGCTTTTGGTAATAGGATTGCAGACAAATACATTGCTTCTGTTATTGTCCATGAAACAAATCATGCCATATGATGAAGCAATGGACCAATTAGAAGTGTTGATTGAAGGAAGTGCAATGTCATACCATTTCTTAAAATCAGGATCAAAAGCATAACCAGTTGAGTCATTAGAGCTTTTGAACATAAAGTACCAAGGTTTCTGTGGCAGAGGTTGATCTGAAAGGTTCCATAAAAACCTCTTTGAATTTACAATTCTATGCCAACTTGTACAAACACAACCTGCTCTAAAAATGCATGGAATTGGGAGATGTGATAGGATTCGTGCCAATAAATCTTCAGGCAACTTTTCATTCACACCAATTGTAGTTGCTTCATCATCATGTATTGAAAATGAATCAAACTTCTCAGTCTCTACAATTAGACTACAATAGGAGAAAAGAAAAACACAGTTGATTGTTAAAGCATTATAACAATAAATATAAAATAGCTTAGGAATTTTATTACTTGAAGATATGTTGTTCAATGTTCAATTCAATAATGTGAAGCACCACATAACAAAATAATACATTAAAAGGGAACATAGACAAGATAAAAACAAAATAAAATAGAAAAATCTTCCGTTAAAAATTAAATTACCAATCTAACTGTTAATAAAATACAATCACAATGAGAAAATACAAACAAAAAAATCCGTTTACTTTTAAGAAATAAAAGTAAATGTATCTGTATTCGTCTTCATAGTTCAATTGGTTGAGGTGAGACACTCAAAAGAACTTGAGATATAAGATCAATATTTAGATACTTTCTCTATTATCATAATATATTAATTACTAACATTTGTTTATAAAACAATTGAAGTGAATTTCTAATCTAAAAAGAAGGGCCAATTGAAGGAATGCAAAGTCATAAACAATCTTACTTTTCTATAATGTTTCATAAAATCATATGATATGGAAAAGAAGTACACCACCTATTTTATTACTAAAAAGAAATAACACCAAATTAAGTTCTTTCGTACATTAGGCTTTGGCATCATCACCCTAAATTTTTATATCATTAAAAAAAAAAGGAAATAACTCAAAATAATTTGGCTTTTTACAACAAAAGTTTTTGATAAACACAAAGCATAATAACAAAATTTCACAAAAGGAAAAATCCTGAGAATGATTTCATATTTTAAAATAAAAATTGTTAATAAGTTGAACTACACAAGACAATAGTCATTAATTCAATCTACGTAAATTCAATGCAATGCAAAAAACATACACCAAACTTTATGAAATGAAACACCGATATCATAACATGGGAAGATGGTGAAGATTGAAAATTATAAATCTGAAATGTATTGTTGCATGCTCATATTTAACAAGTTTTTTTCTCATCCAATTTGATTCGTCAATAATAATGTTAGAAGAGATCAACGTGAGGATGCATATCTCATTTCGTTTGAATAGTACTTTTATTTATAATAAAAACAAAATTGTTTTATAGATTTGATACCTTGAGTGATGATAAGACATGTTGAATCTTTATGTATTCCTAATTCTATTGA
The DNA here is from genome assembly GCA_037974775.1 of Cicer pinnatifidum. Lineage (NCBI taxonomy): Eukaryota > Viridiplantae > Streptophyta > Magnoliopsida > Fabales > Fabaceae > Cicer > Cicer pinnatifidum. The sequence goes on along the minus strand of JBBPBR010000006.1, from coordinate 61,127,235 downwards.
TGACTTGCGACATTGAGAATGGAGGGAATGCGTAAGATAAATGAAGCCAACATGTGATTAATCTATTTATATTCTCCGCGTTTGAGTTTTCCTGCAATTTCGCAAATATTTATAAATATGAGAACAAAAAATGTTGTGTAATTGTAAAAGTATATTGATGTTAGAAAATCTGAATTCCTCGTTATATAGATTTGTATAATTAATGGTAATAAAATAAGAAAGGACAAAAATTACCTACAATATTATACGTTTTAATAACATTCAATATTTATTTACAATCAAATCATCTTTATTGTATGTGTCTTCCCATAGCTATATTATATATATTTTACAATCCATGAGAAATTGATAAAGGATAATATTTGAGGTGGTAATGTCAAATTAGATCTATAAATGAAGAAGACACTTTTTTTTGTCAGCTAACATCTTAAAACACTAAAAAATGTTGGAGGGAAACAAAGCTACAATAATTATGGGTAAAGATAGAGTCGAGCCTAAAAAAAAAGAAAATAAATACCGAGAAATTAAGCACAGCATTAAAAAGCACGAGCACTTGATTTGAAATACACCACAAAGATTTGCTTCATATATGTGGGTAATTCCAATATCTCATATAACACTCAACAATTGCTTCATTTTCCTCCTAATACTCAACCCTTCTGCACTCTCTATTTTCTCCGGATGCATGCTATCAACTGCAAACTATATATAATATAATATAAACATAAATATTCAAAGGAAAAAAATAATTATTAATTACATTCCGAATTCATTGAAATAATTTTTCTTTAAATAATCCCATTAAAATAAATTAAAAACCACAACTACTCCTTACCCCAAATTTTTTACTAAAAAAAATAATATTTATTTGATTAAATTAGTAAGATATATATTGATATATATAATATAAATTTAAAGTCATTAAAAAAATGAATTTACAAATAATTTATATCATATTAATATGACAAAACGACAACTTTTATCATAAATAATTCTCAATTCACTGTACTTCGCACATTTTATCTGACGTAAGTGTACACGCATCAAACACTCTATACATGAATAAAGAATGATACATTGTATTAAACTTACTTTCTCTCGTGCAAAGATACATTCATTTTAAGATCGAAGAGTTATGATAAGTTTTTTCTCTCCTTTTCATTCTTACACCCAAACACCTTCGATCTTTATAATTTATAATTGTACCTCGGTGATGACACCATCATATGTCACAACTTTCGTCTAATAGAGAAATCAAAATAACAAACTAATATTTAAATACTAACAAGTACACTTTTTTTCATTTGAGATAAGCTGAAAGTTGGAGACATAAAGAGAATATTCAATCATAATTTGTTAACGCAAGATGTAAAAGCAAAGATAGGGTAGAAAGTCTAGTATGAATGTTGTGCAAAAGCAACAACGGGAGGCAGCTAGATGAGACATGGTCGTGAGTGTGATGAGAGGAGACGGAAGAAATGTATGTCAATGTGAAAAGAGAAGCAAAAAAGACACTAACACGTATTTTAGCACATTTGACACTTATTTTCCATAAAAACGGGTGTTATATCTTTAACTAAAAAAAGTATTCTTTTTTATTGCATCGGTTATTGGAAATAACTGGTGTCAAAAGTTACACACTCTATACAATTATTTTCAATTATTTAGTAAATTTTTTACATCTATTTTTAGTAAAACCTGTATAATATCACTCATTTTTATGTGATTTTTATACTGGTGGATGACTAGACACTATAGTCGCCAGAAGAAGAACATTTTTATATTTTTAAAGTATAAGTTTAAGACGATCATTATTAGAATTGTAACTTTGTTGTGTCATGTTAGATCCACTTATATAACAAAAATACGTTATTATTTTTTAACATTAAAAATTTAAATTTATGATTTTATTTTATATATGATTCTGTGACCCTTAATCATTATACACATTATTTAACGTTTTATCCTATTAAAAAAAGCGTACAGAAAATGATCCTTCTAAACTTGATGTATTTTTTTTGTTCGTGATTGGATTAGAAGTAAAAACTTAAAGAAAAACAGTGTACTCTAGTGTACAACAAGAAAGAGAAGAAGGGACCGATCGATTATATAGTAGTCCCAGAGGATGGGAAAAAAGGAAGGTCAACAACATGAATAGAAGAAGAAAAAAAAGTGTTTGAAATTGATAGGAGAATCTCCACCGTCCATCATAATGTGATGATGAAACTATAGACTACTACCTGCTGGTGTTGGTATTGGAAGGAGTGAGAGAATGAACACTTCTCTGTGCAACCAAACAGCACAAGAATCCTGAACCCACTAACCCTTTATTTCCCGCCATTTCTCTCACTCCGTTCCATTCCTTTAACGCCGTCGTTTTTGGTGACGAACAAGACGATGTCGTTGATGTTGACTCCGTCTCATCCACTGATTCCGTATAACAATTATCGCAGGATTCGCTCGAACCTTCTTCTCCTGCAATAACCGCTTCCTTCAATTTCGGTTCCAACAACTTTCTACGCCGGTGTTTTAACTTCTCTCCCATTAGGTCTCGGTAACCTATCGCCGATATTTTTTCCAGTGCCGGAAAACCGGATCCATCTATTACCATTGCTCCGATGTTCATTACGCCGTGGAATCTTCCCGACTCACGCCGTATTTGACATGCGCTGAAGCAGGGAGTTCTGTTACTGGCGTCGGAGGAGAGGATGTTGCTTGTGAGGAATCTCACTGTGCCGACTATGTGATCACGGAAAGTGCCGACGGCGTAGATCGCGACGCAGACGCCGGAGGTTTCGCTTGCGAGAAACTCCGGCGTGACGCGGAAGAGGAATTTGTCGTTCCATGTAGGATTCGGACCACCGATTTTATCGACTTGTGTTCGGAGCTTCGTTGAAGAGTCGATCCACGTGAGAGCGTAGGTTTGAAACCTTCGCCGTGGAGATGACGGTGGTTTCAATCCTTGTGCTGAGATCAAGTTGATCTCTAATACTAGCTGCGTCTTTGCCGGAGACGCCATTGATGTCTCTCTTTCTTTCTCTATGGAACCTTAATGTACCATATTCTGTTCTTTCTTCAATTTCCGGCGAGATTAACGGACATGATTAATCAAGAAAGATCAACGGTTGTGATTCCGGCGGAAGGAAAAGAGAAAAAGGAAAGGGTTGGGTTAAACACAAGTGTGGGACCTACACAGGTATATATATTTATTGGTTTTTGGATTTTTACTTGATTTTGTAAGTTATAACAGTTGGGGTGTTAATGTAACTATTAGCTGTTAATAAACTAAACTGGGGGTTATGGTGAGGTAATTAGTGAAACCCGTCTTTTATTGCTAGTTAACAAACTCAACGGAAAAAACAATTCAACCGAAAGCCAACAAACAAAACCACACTACACAGCTATTACACAGATATAATAACTTACTGTAACAATAATTATAACTTTATAATAATCATAATAATAATATAATATATCAATATTGATCTTTATTTTCTTTTATTGTGTTATGTCAAAAAAATTTATATTTTTACTTTTTTTATTTTTTAATCTCGCCACATGATCACACTAGCTAATAAAATAAGAAAGCTTCATACTATTGTTTCTTTCATGATGGGAAAATCCAAAATTTCATCCAGATTCAACTTTTCTAAAGTTAAGCCCAAAATAAGGGGAGTACTAATATTGAGATTAACATTTTTGGAATCCTTACGGAGTTTTTCATTGTACCCATCGATTTTGAGCAAATTTTGTTTTTCAAAAAAATACCTTTTTTTTTTATTAAAAAACAAATATTTCACTAGGTCACTTCTAATAAATCACCATTCAAAATTTTAACGTTGATTAGTGACACTCTTTAAAAATAGAAATAATTATTTTTTTATTAAAATATTGATTTATTTAGTGTTCATTTAACAAGTTCAATTTTAAGATATATTTATTTTCTTTTATTTTTATCAAACATATAAAGTCAAATCATTTTCTAACAATGAAGATTATAAATTTTTGATTCTCCGATACAATGTCTATCTTTATTGGAGTTTTAAACAATTTTCAAATATCAATCTACATTATATGGTTTATCAAAACGACACCTTAGAATTTGCCTTATAAAAAAATGTACAATTACACACAAAATTTATATAAAATCTTAATAGACTAGTTTATTCACATGGTTATGAGATATAAGTTTAAAAGTAGTTATAATAAATGTAACTTTAAAAATAGTTATAATAAAAGTGAAATATTGTAGGTCGTGATAAATTGACCATGTAAATTTTTTTACATAAAAAAGATAGTTTATATACTATTTTCAGTCTTCCACGCTCTTCAAACTACGAAAGTCCATTTTTTTTAAAAGACAAAATCGTGAAGATTCATAGAACACTCAAAATTAAAAAGTGAGTACACTTCTATCGTTGGAATACTATTAACCTTTCAACAATTGAGTTTGTCATTTTCACAACAAAACGTTCACTCCTATATTTTTTAAATACTTTATTCATTTTTATTTTTTGTGAGGGAATTACCTTTAATTTCTATACTCCAAAAAAGAAGGAAAAGATTTAAAGTGAAATATGTAAAATGAGTGATATATAAATCTCATGAGTTATATTTCTAATGTAATTGTATATCATGAAGATTGTAGATGTTTTTTCGTCAATTTTTATAAACACTCTCAATTTATTTGTCAAGAGAGAAGTCAATAAAAATGCTTATGTTTTTTCTATAGTAACTACATTCTCAACTAGTTTCTAAATTTTGACCTATGTACTAAAATCTTAATCAAATTATTATGAATAAAATGTTATAAATAAATATTTATTAGTTTGGATGAAACAAGATAAAATAAAGACACAATTGAAAATTGGACACTAATTCAAATCTCCTTTCATTAATTAAGACAGGTAAAAAATAAAAATACTAAAAAGATCAAATAACTTTAGTGGCTAACAACATTATTGAATAATTTTAAATGATAGGATTTATACAAAGGCTAATTTAACTAAAAAATATATCTTAAATGCAAACGTAATGTCTTGTGCAATCAGATATGAGCAAGAAGAGTCATTACAACATTTATTTCTTAATTGCAAATTCTTTAAAAATACGTGATATAATTTTTTTTGTGTGGTTAGATTTATCTAGCACTCTTTCAAATTGTGCTTTTGATCATGTTCAACCAAATTGTTTTATATACTCGTTCACTAAAAGCACTAAAAAGAATTCATTTATTTTGGTTGTCTTATATGCGATCGGTGTGGAAGGCTTGTGATATTAGGCTGTTTAACAATAAAGAGATTTCATTTGATTATCACTGTGACTAATATATGGTAAATCAATTGTGGAAAACTTCTTGTGTGTCCTAGCCTTTCGTAATTTCATTTGTATGTTAGATATGAGGCCCTGTGGAAATTTAGGGAGTGTTTGAATGTAACTTTTTGTGTCTCTTTTATCTTTAAATTCGATTGTGTCGTGGTTGTAATGAGCAGAATTACTTTTTTTTTTGTTTTTCTTTTTTATCATGTCTTATGCGAGATTAACAATTTTATAATATTTGTTGGCCTTTTTAAATAAATAAAAATACACCATTGGAGACATGAAATTGCATGGTATTCGTCAACTGGAAAGTTAAAAATTAAATATATGCATATCAACAAATAAAACCATGATCGGTTCATGACAACTAGGCTATCCATACCACTAATAAAATAAATAAATATTTCAACTACAAATTAATTATTAATTAATGAATACAGATGCTGATATAATTGTATTCGTGCTCATTAGTAAATTAATAAAAATACTAGAAAACTTATTATTAAGTATAAAATTTGCCTACTTTTTTATTATCGGATAAACTATTATTATGTTCTTAGAGGATAGATATGTATTGATGCATTCTATTTATGTGATAATAGATTAATATTTTAATGATAAAACTTTGTGATAAATTATATTTACATGTTAATATTAATATTTGTATGTATTAATAATTTTTGTGTTATTAAAAGATGATATATAAAATTCTACATTATTACAAATATATGCAAGATATTTAAAAAATAATAATAATAATTATTATTATTATTCGAGCCCGCCAAGGCTCCAATCCGAACCCTTTTTCTATCCAATGATATATGAATCTTATTCGGTCTTCACCATTTGGTGATGTTGTTTTGGATGGTGTAGATTTTGACATTGAAGTTGGTGATGGTGAAAGTTTTTATGCGGAAATTGCTAAGAGAATTTCTCAACAAAGGGGTAAAAAAAGTGTACTTGACAGCAGCAGCACAATGTTCTTTCCCTGATGAACATTTAAAAGGGACATTACCAATTGGGCTATTTGATTATGTTTGGGTTAATTTTACAATAATGGGACTTGGTAATTTGATTCTAGTGACATAAGCAAGTTCCAAAAATCATGGAATAAGTGGGTTACCTCTAGTCGTGGCTATGTGCCAACACATGTGTTAATAAGTTTAAGTGTTGAATTTTGTTAAGAAATCAAATAGGTATGGAGGAGTAATGCTTTGGGATAGGTTTGCTGATGAAAACAATGGATATGCTAGCAAAATTAAGGGCTTTGTTTGAGATTTTCTTAACTATGTTTTAATTTGTAGGTGTGATTAATAAATGCAAGTATGTTGTAATGAGTTTGGAGTGTGGAGTCAAGTTAATAAAAATTTGTTATTATTGAAATATCGATAGTGGTGAGTGCAGTGTGCATTGTTTGAAAGGGAATAACCTTGTTACAATACCACATAGTGCTAAGAAAAGTTTTTTCTTTTTTCTTTTTTATTTTTTATTTTTTTTTATGTTACAAGCAAATTCATTCGAAAGATATTTTGAAGAAACTATATAACCAACTTAAAAAGAAAATTGTCTCAATACTTTTCTTCTATTTAGACAAAAAAATATATAAGACCAAAGCTAATAAGATATGAGAATCACTTTAATTACGTCGGTCAACAGTTAATGACAATAAAAAGAATAGACTCAATTGTATTTTTTTTTTATCTATTAAGTTATGGATTAAATTGACTTATGATGCAAGCACATTTAAATTATAAGTTAATGTTGATTTTGAACATTTGATTGAAAAACAAAAGAAACGTGAATGGGTTAAAAACACTAGTTCTAACAGCATATGAGTTTGTCCATCCATTTTATCCAAAATAAACTAACTCTGATTGGACATTCCAACAAAACTTAAATTATCAATTTATCTTTGAGAACTGGAAAACCCATATCACTCAAAGAGGCTTTTATATAAAACACTCACAACAACAACACAATGAAAATTAAGTGTAATATCTTTGTTCGACGATGACTTTTAGGGAAGGCACACGAGACCACAAACCAATGATGGAGAGAAAACTATATCTTGTTCCATGATGGAGATAAAGTATCCCTTTAATCCTAACTAAATGGCCCTTTAAGGTGTGAGTATGGCTCTAGTGGGTAGAGGTGTTAAAAAAAAACCAAAAAGTTAATCAAACTGCATAACTGAACCGAACTTTTTGTGAACTGAACTGATTTATAAAAATAGAGAAACAAACTATTTTTTAACTAATTTTTTGAAACTAGAAGAGAACTGGTTTTCCATTTGAAAAAATTGAACCGAACCGGTTTTTAGTGCGAAAAAACTAGAACCGAATTTGTTTTTTAGAAGTAATTAGAGGTAATTATGTAAATTTTGCCTTATATGAACAAAAAAATAAGTTAAATCAGTTCGGTTCAAAGTAATAAACCAGTTTATAAAACAATTCAGTTCAGTTTTTTGAACTGAAAATTAGTTCGGTTCAATATTTTAAAACTGAAAACCAGTTCGGTTCAATTTTTAAATGGTTCTAATTCATAATTGAACTTTGCCTACCCCTACTAGTGGGGGCCAATTCACCATGCTAGATCCTATGTTGGTGGGAGTGAGATGATTTTAGGAGAATAAGTTATACTCCGATGTCAATGGTGGGTCTTGAGTGCAAGGTAAAGATAGGTCATTGAGGTTGTTGGATGAAGAGTTATGTGGAGATAAGTTGGTGAAGGGCGAGACACAATAGTGGTGGAGAAATATAGGTACACAAAATCGAAGGTGATGGCATGGGAAAAAGGTTAAAGTAAAAGTTAGAGACCGATCTTCCATCGATGTCCAATTAAAATCTATCATCTTGTCATGTTAATCTATTTTGTAATTGTCTTTTTTAAATAACTAACATCTACTATATTTTTTATTAAAAGTCAATATAAAATTAGTTTACACTGATCATCATGCATATAATTTTTTCTCTAATACAACTACATATGATAATAAATTAAAAAACAAATATTTGACACCGATTAATTAGTTAAAAAATTATATTTTTTAAAATAATATTTTTAAATAAAATATTGTCTTAAATTGATGATGTATCCTTAAATATCATATAGATGAAAATATTAAAAAAATTATAATACAATTACATTAAACTATAAATTATAATATATTAATTATAATTTCGTGTATAAACTATTCACAAGATAAATATTTGTTATTTATCGATTAATTAAAAGATAATCTTTCAATCCATAAATACAACTCAAATATAAAAAATTTCAGTTCTCCATACTTATTAAGTGTGAGTGTAACCATGAATTATTTTATATATATATATATATATAAAAAAGACAATCTTCACTAATCAATTATTTTTAACAAAATTTTATATTTAACTATTAATTATCAGTTGAATATGCGATATAAATACGAATAAAACTATAATTATAAGTTGAAATTAAAAGGGAATCTGATCCGGCCCAGTAAACTCTGCACACAATTCTGCACCGCCCCCAACACTCTCTCCGTTCCACTGAGTGCTCTGTGCATTGCTCGCTAATCGGTCTTCTCTTTGAGTAAGCTTCATATTCCTTCGATTCTTTTTCTTATTGCTTACTACATGTTTATTTTTCTCGCTAACTCGTCTTGTATTTTTTTTACTACTCAACTGAATAGGTTTTTGCAGAATCAATCTATCTACAATGGGTAAAGCTAAAAAGGGACCCAAATTTGCGGTTATGAAGAAGCTTGTCACTTCTAAAGCAATCAAAAGGTGACTTTTATTTTCCCTCTCAAAGTCAAATTTTATGCTTCGTTTTGCTCTGTTTTATGTGTTTCAATTTTGTGTCAATTTCAGCTATAAAGAAGCGGTTTTGAATCCTGAAAAGAAGCACACTCTTAAAGATAAATTGCCCAGAAACGTGTAAGCCTTTGTTGTTTCCACTTATCATTCCTATTGTAATATAGTGTCAATTTTGACCTACTTTTATTTTTGGTTTTAATATTTTCTGTTTTGAATTTGCATTATTCAGTCCTAGTCATTCTTCGGCGCTTTTCTTTCAATACAATACCGCATTAGGACCCCCTTATCGTGTTTTGGTGGATACCAACTTCATCAATTTCTCCATCCAGAATAAAGTATGTGTTATTCGTTTTGCTTTAATTTTGTTTTATTTTTTTTATTTTCCTCTTTGAAATATTTGTTATTGTGATGTTCATATCTCATTTAAATAAATAAAAAATAGAGCACTATATTGCATTTCAGTGTTAGATTGATCTTGTTAAAATTGTATAAGTTTTGTAATATTCTTTTTCAAGTTTCTTTGTTGGTGGCTCACACAAAGGGTTTTGTTCATGCAGTTGGATCTGGAAAAAGGAATGATGGACTGCTTATATGCAAAATGTGAGTTTGAGTTGATGATAACTTGACTCAATTCATGTTTTTCATGTCTAAGTTTAGTTGAATGTTGGGGCTCCCATCGAGTTTTTGAGCTTATGTTTTGATAGCCTTTCCCAAGATTGAATCTAACATCCTATAAACTATACTTACTCTTGTTCTGTTGATACTTGGATTTTCAGGTACCCCTTGTATCACAGACTGTGTGATGGCAGAACTTGAGAAGTTGGGCCAAAAGTACCGTGTAGCTCTAAGGTAGATCTTATGTCACATGCCTTAATTGTTATTGGTTTATATTATCATATGCTGGAGCTCATTGTGCATCTACTGGAGCTCATCGAAAGTCTATCTCCAACTGAATCAATATCTCGTTTTCCCTTTGCTGCCACGGAGAGCGATGTTCTGCCTCTTTCTTAAACTCTCGTTCCAGCAGCTTTGAGTTCAACTGCCTGTCCCCCAGTTAAAGAGGTGAAGGAGTGGAAAGGGGCAAGGCCAATGAACCAGCATCTAATTGAATGGATTTTTGATAACCTGCTTCGCCTTAACCAACCCATCCTACATGAATCAAGAAAGACAGTGGCACTGACCATCTTGATGGAGTAGAAAGAAGAATGACTACTAGGCCTGAAGGGAAGCGTAAGAGAATGGGCTACTTATCATACAAGAATCTTACTAGATCAACTACTGACTCGACGGACAAGGAAAGTCAAAGCTGATATGACTAAAAAATAGAGCAATGGTCCGAAGAAATCATGAGAGCTATGCTTTTCTAGCTTAAATTAGCTCAGGACCGAAGAAATGAAGCACTAAGGACTCCGCACAGGCAAAAGAAAAGCTGTGGAAGTATCAGATTAAGCAAACAGTCAAACTATCTTAGATGGACTTGCCTTTTATTCTGATGTCTTTCAAGCTGATTGATAGTGAGATGATTTTTCTAACTGGGAAGAAAGTCTTACTCTAAAGTAAGTAAGTAAATTCTATAGGAGAAGAAAAAGAAACTAGGATCTCTGGCTGATAAGAAACTTCAATCCCAGCGAATGGCAAAATAACTGCAACTGGTTTGTAGGAGGCTCCCACTATACACATGTAGTTTGTAGGAAGGATAAGATGGCCTCAAGACTGCTCGTATGGAGACTTTTTCTCAATTGTAGGAACCTCCGGCCGGGAATGTCTTAGTCCTAGTACTACTGTTAGGAGAATAGCCCTTCAATCCACGTCAAAGTATTGAAATTTATATATGTAGTTACTTATGCAATTATGCATGCTGGTCTTGCCTATGCTTTTTATTTAGTTTTTGTCCTCACCATATGCTTTATAAATCAAGTTTTTGATGGGATATTTTTATGGTGAAATAAAATCCATAATTTTTGTGGAAGATAAAAGAAATCAGATATCCAAACTTACAACTTCATCCATTTTCTCTAGTAGAAGTGTATTAAATCTCAAAGGGTAGAACATGTCTCTTTAAAACAGCTAGTGTTGAAAGGAAAGCCAAATCCTGGAACGCCTAAACTCCGTGATATATCATTGCTTTTATCTGCCATCCTATTTTTTCATGCTGCTATTGGTTATATTTATGATATAAGCCATCTCTCAGCTTATTTAGTAGATAAAATGGATTATATTATTCCAGTTTTAGCTTCTGTGTGTATTGATTTATCTCTTTTACATTGACAGGATTGCAAAGGATCCTCGATTTGAGAGATTACTCTGTACTCATAAGGGGACCTATGCCGATGATTGTCTTGTTGAGAGAGTTACTCAGGTGTGATTTATTTGAAGTACTTGTTAAATATTGGACAGCATCCTGTATTTTAATTTGATTGTTTAGATTGATTTAAAGCCTTTCAGACTTGACGAAAAATTATGATATCTTAGCAGTGCATAGGGTCATCTAGATCAGTAAACTAGTTTCTATTGACCTTTTGAGATGGAAATTAAGTTAGTAGAATTTTGTTACACTTGCATCTTTGAGAGTTAGAGTTACTTTTCCTCTCTCCTATCTTAATCTACTTTTGAAAAGTGAACATTGAAACAAAGCTTTTTTAATTGTGAATTCTTAACTAAGCTAATGAATACAATCAAGTATTATTTGTTTAATTCTTGGTGTTCATGGTTTCCAATCTTTTGGTGATTGTAATGTATATCCATTTAGATGAACACTTATATTAAGGAATAATTTCAAATAAAAGTAACGGTAACAGCAACACACACCTACTTCCTATGTCATTATTTTGCTTCAAATTATTTAAACAAACCATTTTCTTGGAACAGCATAAGTGTTTCATTGTGGCAACATGTGATCGTGACTTGAAGAGGAGAATCCGGAAGGTAAAATCATTAATAATTTCTCTGATTATCATTGTTTTGATGTTTTGGACCTGGATGCATGACCCATGAACTTGATTTCTGTATTTCAGATTCCTGGTGTGCCAATAATGTACATCACTAAACACAGATACTCAATTGAGCGGTTGCCAGAAGCAACAATTGGTGGAGGTAGATACTCTGAATTATACTGTAATCTTTATTTATGTTATTTGCTATGAAGAACCAGTGACTCTCAAGAAAACCTTTATGCTTGCCAACTAACTATCAATTTGAACTCAGTTTATTGGTCAAACTAATCTTTTACATCTTTGATAAACAAGATTAACAAAGTTTCATTTAATTTGTCCAGGATTTTGTTCAGGCTTAAAAGCTATGATAAAGTAAAATTGTAAGCTTACATAGTACAAAAAATTCCGATGCAACTATACTAAACAACATGGTAGAAAAATATAGAAAAAAAGATCTACTAATTGCAAAATTTACCAACTATCCATTTAATGTTCAATGCAAAACCTCTTGAAAAACATATCTTCAATGCCACAAGGTTGTTAAGGATTTATGAAAAATTAAAGAACTGAATATTAGTCAGGTGTATTGATGCACTACTCACGATAGTATATATAATAGTAACATAACATGGAAGATGTAATTTGTTGGGTCAGGTTTTTTGTCCAGCTAAAAAAAGTAGTAAAAAAATGAAAACGGAAGCAAGGATTGGCAGAAGCTCTGCGCAAGTTGTTACAGAAAATCACTGTCTATACAAATGAACCATTAATCCTATTAGCACGTCAATAATCAATTGTCGTCATAGTGTTATTAAATGTCGGCCATGGTTCCGCCATTGGCCGCAATGGCGAATTTATGGCCTTCCGCCATTGACAAACAATGGATAGTCAAAAATGAAAATGAACCATTAATCCTACTAACAATTTTGCATTACTAAACTGTTTTATGGTAGGAATATTTTCTTTTCCTATAGTTTATTTCCCTTGTCTATTTTCCTATTTTTCTTAGCACTCAACTGACGATGAATCTATGATTCTTAATGCAGCACCTAGAATTTGATGCAGTAAAACAGGATAGCACACCAATAATCTTGACACTCCTTTCTGGGTTTAGAAGTTATATATATGCATGTTTGGTTCTTTAGATGGCTAGATAGGAATCTCCTAGAAGCTTGACACTGATCAAGAAGCAACTCTGCAATGGTTTGATCCGTTAAATTTCTGCAGTGTAACTTGGTCGATTTTGGGTGCTGTCAAACTTTTTGTTTTTTCCCTCGTGTTGCGTCACTAATGTAAAACCTTGGCGAGTGCCTAAAATTATAATTATTTTCAAATGAACACTCTGATTAATACATGTATATTACTTTTAGTTTACTATTTTTTTGCATGAATTAGAACTTACTAACAATACGATCCTCTCTCATATATTTATGTAATTTTTTTTAGTGTAAAATGTTGGAATTAATTATTTATTGTGGATTGGGGAAGTATTACTTTTGTTTGGTTCAAGATTTAGACACATCATTTGCATATATATGTGGGAAGCATTTCAGATGTCCTGCCACAAACTTCTTTTAGTAAGGTCATATTTGAGTTAGTCTCTAAAAGCCTCTCAATTAAAGTAAAGTATCTTCATGTTTTATACAAGAAAAACCATCTTCATTTGCACAAGAGTCTATAGATTTATATCTCTTAATGAATAAATTAAATAGCACATACCCTTTAAATATTGAGATGTGGGAGATAATTGTAATTTTTAAAATATATTTATTAAGTTTTCCTGAATAAATCTTAGAGGTGGCGGCTCAATCAAATGGTGTAATTGTGATACTGATGATGTACTACGAATTCGAGGTTCGGAGGTTAAGGGTTCTAATGTCACCCACCTCATTAATATTAAATTATTAATATAAACTAACAATTAACCTACAATTTTTGTAAAAAAAGAATTGACTTTAAAATATACTATATTGCATTATTTTGTTAATTTTTTTAAAATCTAATATTTATCAACATATTGTCAAATAAATTCCGCTTAAATAAGTATATATTTGTAACATGTAATATTGATTTTATTAATAATATGTTATATTTGTTGCTAAATTAAATATATTCTCAAATTATTGGCAAGAACATTTTATATTACCTTTTTTAAAATAATAGATATAAGCAGTTGTAATTTGTCTTATAGTTCAAATGTTCAAGATGAAAATGTATTTCAATTAATCTCTTGTTTTTATTTTTTATTTTTTATTTTTTATTTTTTATGTTGGACAATTTACTCTTGTACCAGTACAATTATTAATTATTAATCAATACTCTGTTTAAAAAATGTTGAGTGCTGTGCGTGTCGTTGACACACACAACTGACATACAATAATAGTATAATACGATAAGCCACTGGGACAATATATTAGGCATATTAAATTAAATAATGTTGCATATGCTTATTAAGCAACAAGTAGCGTTTGTAGTCCAACGGTTAGGATAATTGCCTTCCAAGCAATAGACCCGGGTTCGACTCCCGGCAAACGCATATTTTTTTTTCATGTGATACTCTTCATAAAAGTAGTTTACTTAAATATCTCGTCTAAAAGTAAAATCCACAAAATATAAAATACCAGCCTTATATTTTCATCTCATTAAATGATCTGTTACCACAATGAATGCATGTGCATTTTTTTTCTTCCAAATAAAGCGAATATAAATGAAACTTTTATGTTATTTTTTATGAACATATTATAGGTGTAAAATATCCATTGCCATTTAGTAGAGAATAGTATTCAAAAGGAGATTAGTTGTACAATCAACGTGTAATTTTTTCTTTTAATCGTATTTTCTTTATGTCTAAGAGTCAAAGATGAAACCACTAACTAGTAACTACTTGGTTAATGTATCAATTCTCTTGCCACTCAAATCAACCAAGTGTTGGTAACTTTTTTTATTGAATATTTACAATAACTTATCTGTTTTATCCAACAATTCAAACACCTTAACTAAGTGGTGAAGGGATAATATTTTTATATTTTTTAAAATATATACAGAGAAAAATATTTTTTTCCACAAAATGTAGTATATTATTATTCTCTTATATATATATGACAAAAAATCACAATGAAGTAAAAACAACACTAAATTTTATTGTACATGTTATATTTATTAATCAGATAACTTTTTTGAAAAAAAATCATTATATGAAAATTTATAATTTTCTTTTCGTTTATATTTCAAGTTAATGTAGTCTTAATTAGACCCACACATCATTGGATTTTTTCAAATCAAGGGTCAAGTTCGTTTTTAAAAGTCTGAACAAAATTGAAGATCAAGCAAGAGACAATCATAAGTGATAGCCCGTCCCTTAAACACTGCAAGTTTGCAACTCACATCCAAAATTAGAAATGTTGTTTGTTACAACATTAGTGCAGTTCCTGCCCTTGGGTGATGTTACCAACAAACACACTGTAAATATGTTCAGACTGGATAATTTCTCCATATATTACAGGACAGGAAAGTCACTTTGTTTGCCTTAAGGCCCTTAACAGTGAATACCACTGTCTATGGATTACAATTAGCGACATACACTTTTAGGGGCTAAAATTGTACTTTATCCTATATATAATCTAGCAAGCAGAAGATTCTGACCGTCATTACCTCGGGGCTACAGGTTAGCGCTACTATACAATTATACACCAATTATTCAAAGGCATCATGAACTACAAATATAAAATAAAGTAATTTTGGTCATTAGTGGATACATGGTCAAAAGAAAGAGACTGATGCAATTGGGTAGATTGAAGTGTTTTCTTAAGTCTTCTTCTGTCAAAATATAAGGTAACATCTTCACAAATCAAAATGGCTTGCATTTGCATGGAGAGGTATTTATGAGACAGAACCGGCTCTCAATTTTGCAGCTCTTTGCTTGACGAAAAAACTTGATAGCACACTTTTGCTGCGACTAGGAACATGGACAGTCTCATGCAGATTTAGATTGTCAAAGGACCCAAATGTTTTCAATGGTCTGAAACCGTCTAAGGCATCCTGCAGAAGCAAAATCATCAGTAACTTCACCGGAGAAATGTTACATAAAAGCACTGAAAATGCATAATTTGCCAAACATTGTCAAGGAGTTGCAAAAAGTGGGTTACTATAATCAGAGTTTTACTATTCTTTTAATTTTTAAGCATGGCAAAACATTTGAACTTGCTGTGAATATGACATTACCCTTCCTGTGACACCAAGAGTTTGGGTGGTAGCCCTTGAAGTAGGAACTCCATTTGGTACGTGGCTTTTTGATGCTGAGGGTTTCAACAGTGTAATGTCTTCGTTATCTACAGTCATGCAACTAAGCTATATAAGTTATATAGGATAAAAAACATACATCACATGCCTGATTGAACTAGATTATTTAATAGACTGGAAACTCATTTAAGATCTGATGTCTAATTATTTGATGATTCAAAACAAGTATATAAGTATATGCTAGCTGTAATAAATAGGAATCCCAAAAACGATTGACAAAGATCACATGCATGAATCTAGTCTATCTAAGGTAAGTAGATCATATTGAGGGACGAAAGAAAACAATGAAACAATAGAAGAATAAAATAGAAAGAAAACATAATCAACACCCCTTAAACTGGAGGGTACATGCCATATGCATATGTATGCATGCTATCAGTAGTAGTAGCTAGCTAGCAACAGATGATGCCTGTGGTGGCCTAATAAACTGTTTCACTAGTAGATAGCTGGTTCACCAGGCAGGTTCTAGTCTTCTAGAAACCAACTCAAAATTGAGGAAAATGTGATATTTTCTAATCTGACCATACAAAACAAATATATTTACCACATAAAAGGGAATCCAAAAACTTTCTAACTCAACAACATGATCTCTTCTAATCTGACCATACAAAACAAATATATTTACCACATAAAAGGGAATAAAAAAAACTTATGCATTGAGAGATCACAGATGTGAATACCACTATCTAGCAAAGCTAAATCATATCAAGGAATAAAAGGGAATAAAAAAGTTAATAAAATAAAAACAGAAAAAAATAAAAGCAATCAACAAATACAAGGGTTACAATTATTTTTATTCAACATACCTATAAGGTGGAAAACTCCAGTGGTCTTGGCAGAAAATTTTGGGTCCTTCCTGCTGCAAAAGTGGATGTGTAAAAATATTTAAGAAAACACTCTACCTGTGTGCTACAATAATGCCATCAATGGTAAAAGAAAGCAGTGAATAAAGCAACAGTCCTGTGCAGTCTTAAACTACAAACTTACTTTTTTGAAGCGTGTGAACTCCGTCTTTTTAAGGTTGACTTAGTTTCTGATGCTAAATGCCATGAAAGAGTTTTTGAAACAGGGGTACCTAAATACAATAATACACATTCAGTTGGATAAATAAAATAACGTCCACTTACCAACAAGCCTAGCAGGAGAGGGGAACAAATGTTAAAAACCAATAACTTCAGAATAGACGGAGTTTTCTCAACCACACACCTGAAGGTTGAAAACGAGTTCTGGTTTTAAATGAATTTTGTTTTCCATCACTCTGTTTGTATGGACGGAAATGCACCTTTTTATTGGCCGAATCTAGCTTGCATACAGAAATGAAAAAGAAACCATAAGTAAAAACAAAATTCACAATCTGTGGTGTCACTAACTACTTCAGGAGAAAAGTTGGAAAAGTTAAGAATCCTACTTGGCAAAATGTAGTGCTTATGATGCCTAGGAGTAAAAGACAGCAACTTCTGTTGCCGAAGACCCTCTTTATCTGTGTAAGTTTGGCATGTAAGAAGTCTCTGCATATAAGCAAATATGTCACTTCAATATCATTAGAAATCCATATTTTAACATGATATCTCAGAAGTATTTGTAATGACCTGATTTAGAGTAGAGATCTTCAAGTCCATGGTTGAGATATCCAATGTTTGCTGGTCAAGAAGGTCGGTTAACTTGTAAGCTACAGTCCCAAGATGATCAACAGCATTCACAAGGGCTCTTGCAGCATAATCTTTGAGGTTGTCAAGTAGCCTGAAATCCATGCAGACAAAATACACAAGAATTATCAGTCAGAAAATGATGGACGAGCTTATAATACCTCTCACACACTGTCAAAATAACTAGTAAAAAATTTCAAGAACACTGAATCATGCCATGTCCTTTTAATCATGGTATCTTCTTTTTTATGGACATAACTTTATTTGATTCTATCTACATAAAGCAAAACATACCACTTACATTTATTGAAATACCCACAGAATGATAAAACAGAATTTTTTATCCAAAACATCAATTGGCAAAGTGCTCCGATAAAATCATGGCCACACTTGTTTGTCTCAGTGAAAGAGCTTTAACGATTTAGCAATAAAACATCTTAAAAGAGGGGCTATGTTTGGCTTCTACAACAAGAAACTAAGAATCTAATTACGAAGACAAGATCTTACATTTGTTTGTGATCACTATGGAGATAAGATTTTTCACAGTACTCTGCAGCAGAATAGAGTTGAGGCCTGAGGTTCTTAAGTTCCTGAAAAGACATAACATTAGGAACTGTATCTCAAATCAGAAACTTTTCACATGAAATCCTAATTGTAAAATAGTAAGTTGTAAAGAGAAACAGAACCTCGAATTGAAATAAATGGTAGCAATAGAAAAAGAGAGAAAGAGAGAGAGATCTGAATGAAAGTACCTGGAGTGCGAATACGAAGCTTTTGCTGCGTTCCATGGAAAACTCGTCGAATGTCATTGTAAACGAAATGCATTCATAATCATCTCAAAGGACAAAAATAAATACACCGTTTCCCCCTCTTTCTTTTTTATTTTATGCCTATTACACTCATTTTTGTATAATTTCATTTTTCTATTTTTGTAGGTGAAATTTTAAATAAGTTATAAAGTAAAAAAATTAAAGTGGAATATGGCATGAACGAAAGGGAAGGCAAGGGGCACCCACTCAAAAGATTCCAATCTTTGTTGGCTGATTATTCTTTCTGTTGTATAGTTTGTCCTTCTTTTCTTTTTCCAACAAACGTTTATTAGAGGAAAACGAAATATGCCAAAAATTATGCTTGTGACTTGTGACAAAGTCACGTCACGTTAAATTAAATTAAACCACAATGGTTCAGAGATTAATGTTATTGTACATCTTGGATCTAAAATTGCCTAAAATACAACACAAATGAGTCTTTATAAACATATGAGGCATTGTACATTAAAATCGTTCATCCCATAAAATCTATAACAATACCACCCTCACACCCAACATTATGACAAAAGCATAAATCTACACTATATATATAATTGTAAAAGGATATGAGTAACTAATAGCATTTTTTAGAGTTAAGAACATGTTTTACTGAGGGTACCATTCTTACATGTGACACGTAATCTGACATAAAAGTTCATTATTATGTTCAAGAACCATAGTAAGAAAATGCATTGAAAATGCTCTAACATATAAACTCATAATTCTATCCAAGCTGTTCCTCACTATATGCTTATATGCTGAGATGAAACCTGTGGTTCGTTTTAAAGTTTCCATCAATATGAGGCCTCATGATATTTACATGCAAATTTAAATGATGTTCATCGTGATTATTTATTGGATGGAGGAATTTAATAGCATCTTAATGAATTCTTTTTTATTTTCTTCCACCAATAATTTCCTGTGCATCTTTTATTTCATCAGTGCCAAGTATATTTGTAAGCGTAAAACCATCACATCAACCCCAACAATTTCGGGTTACAATTGCAATTAACCAAATTCTAACTGAAGACTGTACCCTAATGGATCTATTGTTGATGTTAGCACCAACAAGTCCCACATTCACTATAATATAACAAAAATGAATCTTTATAAGCATCAAATACATTGGTTAGTGTGCTGAGTTGGGTAGCTCCAACTTGTGACCCAAGCGGGGGCAGCAAGGTGATGGAACACAACTTTGGCCTATTAGGTTGGGCTGATAGCTGCACTATGCTGGTCTGCCCGTTCCAAGTTGAGAGTTGAGTCATGGGATTTGGGCGAAGGCTTGGGTCTCTTGTCTTCTAGACTGGAGGGTACAGCGTGAGGCTGGACTCACAGAACAGCGAATACCTCCGGCTCTTGACAGTGGAAGGATCACAGGCTGCTGCAATACTAGCCCACAAAGCCTGCTGAGCCTAGCCCGTTGGACCATCATTTTTTGTGGGTTTTGTGACAATGACTTCAACTTGCAATTTATATTACAAAGCCGTGCTTACAACTTGTCTTAAAGAAAGTGCCAGATGAAACAGAAAATGTAAATAAATTGGAGCTGGTGGATTTGATCATATGCCAAGTTATATTAAATTAGCCTCCTAAAGATTAACAACAAACATTTTTTTCTATATAGAGATCTTACTTGAGGAGAATCCAAAAGACAGGTACAATAAAAACAAAGAAAATTACATTATTTGTCAGAGAAACTTGAATTTCATTCCTTTCATTTCTTATCATAAAATCTATACTTTCCTCATTTGAGAACAAAGTAACTAGTGATAGGTGAGACATCTCCCTTTATAAAATATAAACTATATTGAAGTCTTATCTCTAATCAATGTGAGACTTGGATTTTTCACAATTCATCCCTCACACCCAACACTATTGAATTAGGTGCGTGAATATAAATTATGGATGATTCGATTCGATAGACTTTGATATCATGTTCACATGTTCGTAGTTTCTTGTGCCACAAGTTTCTGACAAAGTGCCCTCATTTGTGTTTTTAGCCTAGTAGATTGAAAAAAGAAAATGATTAAATTGTTACAACTAAATAAGATAAAGGACTAAAAATGTAATTTTGATTAAATTGTAATATAATAATTGCAAAAAAGGACAACGGAAATAAATAACAATAGTAAAACAAGAACATGAAATTAGCATAAATCTACACTACATATATAATTGTAAAAGGATACGAGTAACTAATAGCATCTCCAACCCAATGATAAACAGCCATACCATAATACACAAAAATTAAGAATCTGAAATGGGTAAACAGCAGGACCATCACCAACATTAGTCACAGTTCTTTTGAAATTTCTCTCTACCAATAAAGTCTCATTGACATAGGCAAAGCAAAAAATAAAGTAATTCAAATCATAAGATGAGTTTGCAGAAACTGTTCTTCATTGTTTGCTGAGATGAAAAAACCTGTGGTTCGTTTTAAATTTTCCACCAATATGAAGCCTGACAATATTTACATGTAAACTTAATTGGATGGAAGAATTTAATAGCATCTTAATGAATTCTGTATTTTTTTCTTCCACCAACAATTTCGTGTGTACCTTTTATTTCATCAGTGCCAAGAATATTTGTAAGCGGAAAACCATCACATCAACACCAACAATTTGGTTACAATATTAAATTCCATTGCAACTGACCAAATTCCAACTGAAGACTACACCCTCTTGGATTTTTTGTTCATGTTAGCATTGGCAAGTCCCACATTGGCTAGAATATAACAGAAATGAGTCTTTATAAGAATCTAATATATTGGTTAGTTTGCTGAGTTGGGTAGCTCCAGCTTATAACCCAAGTGGGGGCATTAAGGTGATGGGACACAACTTTGGCTTGTCAGGTTGAGCTAGTGGCTGCACTATGCTGGCCTGCCTGCTCCAAGTTGAGAGTTGAGTCATGAGACATAAGCGAAGGCTTATATCTCTTGGCTCCTAGACTGGAGGGTACAGCGTGAGGCTGGACTCACAGAGCAGCGAACACCTCCGGCTCTTAACAGTGGAGGGATCACAGGTTGCTGCACTACTGGCCCACAAAGCCTGCTGAGCCAAGCATGTTGGACCATCATTTTTTACTACTATTTAAAAAATCGATCAATTGACCACTGCAGAATCAGGTCCAATAGCACCATCATTTTTTACTACTATTTAAAAAATCGATCAATTGACCACTGCAGAATCAGGTCCAATAGCAATCCTTCGGACACCACGCCTCTGCACTATATTAATACCAAAAAATACAGTCCATAATTCAGCTTCAGCAATATTACAAAGGCCAAATCAGAGGTGAAAACAAACAGAAGTACATAACAGAACTATTATGATCCCTTAATACACCTGCACAAGAACTTGGAGATGGCACAACTAGCCAAAGCGTGTACAAGTACATGAGACAATCATCATTATTTACTTGTTTTGTGGAAAAACAAAATTGGGAAAACACTACTACATTTCTAACACACAAAAATCTAATGCAGAATGGATATGATAATAAGAGTGGCTATTTCATTCTATAGGAATTATTATGCTTAATTTTTGAACCAGCAACATGATGATTCAATATATGCATCTTGACAACATGAAAAAACAGCAGCTGTGATTGGTTTACAATATCAAATTCCTTTGCAACAGACTGAATCCGACTAAAGACTACACCCTCTTGGATTTAATGTTCATGGTAGCTGACAAGTCCCACATTGACTAGATTATAACAAAAATGAGTCTATATAATCAACTAACACATTTGTTAGTGTGCTGAGTTGTGTATCTCAAAGTTTGCGACCCACACAGTGGCAACAAGGTGATGGAACACAGCTTTGGCTTATTTGGCTGGGCTGATGGCTGCACCACTCTCGCCGAGAGTTGATTGATTCATGGTACTTGGGGTGTAGGCTTGGGACTCTTGGCTTCTACATTGTTTTTTAGCCAAATCATTTATACTTAAAGATTACACACCAAAAAAAAAAAAAAAAAGTTACGCCCATTTTTAATATATCTGTTACACTATCATCTCCCTGTTCTAAAATGCATGATCCTATTTACCAACAGCTTAAGTGAGGTCTTAATTTATTGCAACTAGCCACTCACTAGATGTAAATTTGTTCGTAAGTAAGAAGAATGTGTATACCATGATAAAATAATTTTATTTCATTCTATTTCCTTTCACCAGAATTCATTCCATCTCATTTAAGTTTTATACATACCATTTCACACTCACACACACATACAGTGTTAAGATCTTTTGACACCATCCTCGTTTAAAAATATACGGGAGGACACCTAATGTCAAATTCATCTTAATAAGTTAATAACACTTCTAATAAATTTGTACAAACGAGAATTTCTCTAATCCAATTGTTGTCCGTTGAATCATGTTATACAATCTCCATATCCATATACAACCGTGGGTATCTATTACCTGTAAAAAGTACTGTGGATATATATATTAGGTGAACCAAAACCATATTAAAATCTAAAAAGTATTATAGGTGCAATTTCATTACTCAAACTAATTCGATCTGAATCCATACCATTGATAAGGGAGCAGTGAACATATTGATTTTGGACTGGAGAAACTATAGCAATTAATGGATGAACCATGTATGTTAGCAGAAAATTTAATTCAGTATTATGCATGCAAGAGCAATAGTTCACTCCACTTTTGAAGCTATCCCCTGCTAGCATAACAAATGCACTTCAATGCACAGACTTCAAATATTAAAAACTAGCAGATTTTCCTGACTGTGACAGAAAAAGACACCGCAAAGTTGACAAACACTACCAAGAACTGATCTGCAAAGAATTATAGGTGCAATTCGATCTGAATCCATACCATTGATAAGGGAGCAGTGAACATATTGATTTCTGTGTTCTTTTGCAGCATCAGCAAAGAAGCTAAAATTTTGGGCTGGAGAAACTATAGCAATTAATGGATGAACCATGTATGTTGGCAGAAAATTTAATTCAGTATTATGCATGCAAGAGCAATAGTTCACTCCACTTTTGAAGCTAGCTCCTGCTAGCATAACAAATGCACTTCAATGCACAGACTTGAAATATTAAAAACTAGCAAATTTTCCTGACTGTGACAGAAAAAGACACTGCAAAGTTGACAAACACTACCAAGAACTGATCTGATCTAAAAGTTCTCAAGTTGCCTTTTGAAAATGATTTTTCTTTGCAGTATCCTCATTTTCTATAGCCAGTTTTTCGTGAGTTTCAGATTCCTTAGAAGTTGATAAAAAAATCTATCAAGAAAGGCATGTACTGATTGATTCAAAGGCATTATTTAGAGAACAAAAGTTGAAAGACTTGAAAGGCATGGCCTTATTTTTGAAGAATGATGATATACCAATTCAAATTATTTTTGTCTAACTTCAAGTCATCGTGAAATAGTAATACAATTAGCAGAGCAGAGACAAATCCAGTAAATTAACTACTTGTTCTGTGAGGCAAAATAAAAACAGATCATGTAGACAGCCCACCACCATAGCAATACCACTTGATGGGAATTATGCCAAAATATAATGTATCCTTATTTTGCCACTGGCTGATTCAGCATACATTTTAATTTAAATAAATTACAATACAAACACAACATTCATTCTATTTGCTGTAATGTTGCTGAAACTAGAGAGATTTTAACAACTAATTCTTTCAAATGGGCATCGTGCATTTCTTTTGAGAATGTCCTAACATATGGCAGCGACCACATTGAACAACCCTTTTGGGACGCTTAAAGTTCTCTACTCTCAGAACCTTCTTTTTAGGCCTTCCAGGGGGTCGGCGAGTCTTTGGTGGCCGAATTATGATATCAATTCTTGCACCTCCTCCACCTTCTGCTCCTTCTCCATGTTCTCTCCATTGACTCTTGTCTGGAATAGGATTTATCACCTGCGAATAGGTCATTCTGTAACTTTGTACAGTGAAACATGGTTCAGCAAACATATGGGCATTATGTCCGCAAGAAATAAGTGCAGCAGCAGCATGAGCACAAGGTAAACCATACAGCTGCCATCGGCGACAAGAGCACTCACGACTTCGTATATCCACAATATTGGTCCTTTCAGTTGACACAATTTCAAACTCAACTTCATTAGCCCGGAGTACTTGGTAGCAATGAGCATCAGCTATTGCCTCTGAAATCCGCTTCTCGGCAGATGGTACAAGAATTGAAGTCCACCCCATGCCCACATCTCGCCGATCATTAAACCAAGACGTCAGCTGCTGGCGGATGTGTTCCATCATCTGCACTATGGGGAGCTCATGACATTCTAGGGCCCAGTTATATAACAATTCTGTTACCCCAAGTGTGAAATGGCCATATCGAACACCATCAAAGTATGCAACAGCCCAAAGATAGGGAGGGAAGTGTTGAAACCATGATATAACATCCTGAGAAATCTCTATCATCTCAGTAATCTTGCTTTCAAATTCAGCAGCTGTAAGGGCATAAACAGCATTCCAAAAGATGTTCACCAACTTTGTGTTTTTAAATGTATCGCGGAAATTTTCGCTAACATAACGCAGACAGAAACCATGTGAAGCACTAGGAAAATGTGTTTCTACTGCCTCCACCATGCCTCTTTGCCTTTCAGATAGTATTGTAAGTCTAGGCATGTTGTCAGTGTTTACCCCAAGAAGTTTTCGTAATTCTGACATAAACCACATCCAGTTTTCGTCGCTTTCAGTATCAACAACAGCAATAGCCAAAGGAAACAAAGCATCATCAGCATCAATAGCTGCAGCACAAAGTATGGTACCCAGATATTTTCCTTTAAGATGTGCTCTGTCAAGCTCTAAAAGAGGCCTACAAGCATTTATAAACCCATAAATTGATGCTCGATAAGAAATAAACAAGCGTTGAAAACAATTTTCTTGGCCAGTGGCACCCACAGATGCAATGCTACCAGGGTTTGTTTTCCTTATTTCCTCACAGTATGCAGGGAGAATACGGTAACCTTCTTCAAATGTTCCATGAAGCGCAGCCATGCTTCGTTCCTTCCCTCGCCAAGCTTGCATGTAAGAAACAGCAACTCCGTGCTGATCGCGAATATCTTGTAGAATTTCCCGTGGTTTGTATTGTGGATTATCTCGAATGCGTGATTCTACAGATCTTGCAACCCAACCTACTGATGCCTGCTGATGGTGAAGGTTGCAAACTCCCTCACAAGTGTGGTCTGCTTGTAGAGTTCTTATAGTAAAAGTCGAAACACCAGGACATTTTGCTACATGAACACGCCACGGGCAGCCTTCTTTGGAGCACTTTGCTATAAAACGACTGCGATCTGACTTAACTATGCGAAGATCGAAATGCATAGCTATGGCAATATCTTTCAATGTTCTTCGGCAGGTTTCCACATCTGGAAACTCTTGACCAATGACTAAAGGATGTTCTGCTATAGTAACATTAGCATCATCATCTAAAACTAAAGAATGATCGTTATCCATCTATCTTCTAAAACAAGGAACCAGCAGCAATGTCATGTGACTCTAACTAAGGGTCTTCATCATATTCATGAATTATCAAAGACTGCAAAGGACAGGCATTGAAAAATGCCACCATATTAAACCAACCTCCTCCGAATTACAGATTCTGCAATACATAACATAATAAAAAAGTATTTATTTATTTATTTGCTGAAAACAGGAATAAAAAAGTATAACCACCCTCATCAGTAGACTTAGCATATAAATATAAATATAAATCTACAAACTTATAGACGAATAAAAGTTTTGGGAGAATTAAACATTCATAGAACCACACTAAGAAATCGAGAGATGGTTAGAAACCCTAACTCAAGAAAAATTGAAACCAATAATTGAATCCTAACACACAACACAGAAAAAGGAGATGCAAATTGAAGTGGCATACCGCAGTTTGACGACGAGGCGGCAGCTGTGGCGGTGAATGAGAGGGAGCGACTACCGAACGCTGGCCTCTGGGTTTAAAACGCACACTGTTTTTGGTATTCACCAAAACATTTGATTGAGAGATCAAAAATAGAACAAATTTTTGTAAACTCTGAAAAATATACTAGATTCACATTTCGAACTGTCAAAAGTGATTATAGTGATTTATTCAGAAAAATTAAATTATTCTACTGATTTAAAAATAATTTTGTTTGTTCAATGATTATGGATTAGAATTGATTTTAAAATTTAAAAAAAAAATCATTTTAATTTAAAGTTTTTTTGTAATTTTAAATTGAAATTTGTAATTAATCCGTTGATATTGACTTTTTTATTTTAAAACTATTAATTTTAACTTTTCAACTTTATTATATTTACAAAAGTTGAATTCAATTATTTTGGTTAAATAAAATTAATATTGATTATTTTTAAAATTTATATAAAAAATAAAACTCAACTAAAAAAAATTAAAAAGTTAAATTTAAATATATTATCATGTGACTATTATTCAACTAACAGTTGATTAGTAAAATTTAGATATTTTTATCAATATTATTAATTTAATGTATTCCAAGTGTTTTAATTAATTGTTTATGAGAGTGGCATTTTAGATAACTTCCCATATACTTCCTCTGTAAAAAATAATATAGTATGGAGCAAATTCAGTTGACTTGTAAAACTCAAACCATTCAAATAAGATGATTTGATATATGTGTAGATTATAGTGGATCGCGGATCATCATAGTTTATAGTTTATAAATGTGAGTATATAAGAATTTGAGGGATTAGATGTAAAAAAACAAATTATGTTTATTTAAATATAACTGTTTCACTTAAAATTTGTATAAAAATTTAAATTTTTTATGACAAATTTATCGATCTCATTTAACTGTCAGATTATTCGTATGACAAATAGATTATTTCATAAAAACTTAGTCACATATTAAAAAAAATATATATTGAAAACAATATGTGTTTTTCTTTTAAAAAAATTTAAAAAAAAAATATAACTCATAGTCCGAACCAAGATATTTGCACAATTTACAAACTTACACTAATAAAAAATCGTCTAACAATAAACGAAAAATAGTTAAAATTACATTTGTAAATTATAAACTTAGTTTTAGATAATTCTACAAAATTGAACTCACATTTCCCGGCCAATGTTCAGCTCTAACAACAAAATTAAGGTAAAAGAAACGTTATTTGGTGTTTGCACCAAATAATTAAATTTGTATTAACTCAATTTTCCTATTTTGTTACATAAAGTAAGAACAATTAAATAGGTCTCAGAAAAACTAATAAATAGGTCCCCAAAAAACTAGTACGTGTTGCACACACGACGCGATAAGGGTTAGAGTTGGATGAAGAATTAAATAAATAAAAAGAGCAATAATAATGACCACAAAATTCCGAAACTTCATAATAAAATTTGCACACGATACCTCATAACAAAATTTCCCAATTTCCTAACTCCTCCTATCTATGGCTTCTCTTCTCAACAGTGGCGTCTCCCCCTTACATCCACACCCCACACAAAAATCATCCTATCTCACTAAATTCCTTCTTCACCCAAACAACAACTTCCCAATCTCAATTCCCCCCAAACACCAAAAACCATTTTCCGTTAAAATCCGCAGCAGCAGCAGCGACGTTAGTTACGAGCAACGTAACAACTCAACGACCACCGATGACAAGATCCGTGAAATTCTCCGTAACCGCGACTACGACAAGAAATTCGGTTTCAACATCGACATCGATTCCTTCACAATCCCTAAAGGACTTTCACAAGAAACAATCCGATTAATTTCATCCCTTAAACACGAACCAGATTGGATGCTCAATTTCAGACTCAACGCTTTCGATAAATTCTCCAAAATGAAACCCCCAAATTGGTCAGACAACACTTATCCCTCTATCGATTTTCAAGATATTTGTTATTATTCCGCTCCAAAAACTAAACCCTCACTTAACTCTTTACAAGAAGCTGATCCTGAACTTCTTCGATACTTCGATAAACTCGGTGTACCGTTAAACGAACAGAATCGTTTAGCTAATGTTGCTGTCGACGCTGTTCTTGATAGTGTTTCAATTGCAACTACTCATAGGAAGACACTTGAGAAATCTGGTGTTATTTTTTGTTCTATTTCTGAAGCTATTAAAGAATATCCTGATTTAGTTAAAAGTTATTTAGGTAAAGTTGTTGCTAGTGATGATAACTACTACGCCGCCTTGAATTCGGCTGTTTTTAGTGATGGATCGTTTTGTTATATTCCTAAGGATACTAAGTGTCCTATGCAGATTTCAACTTACTTTAGAATTAATGCTTTAGAGACCGGACAGTTCGAGAGGACTTTAATTGTTGCTGATGATCGAAGCTCTGTAGAATATTTGGAAGGATGTACTGCGCCTTCTTATGATAAGAACCAGCTTCATGCTGCTGTTGTTGAATTGTATTGCCGCGAAGGTGCAGAGATTAAGTATTCAACGGTGCAGAATTGGTATGCTGGTGATGAGAATGGGAAAGGTGGGATATATAATTTTGTGACCAAGAGAGGTGTGTGTGCTGGTGCAAGGTCAAAGATATCGTGGACCCAGGTAGAGACTGGGTCCGCGATTACTTGGAAATATCCTAGTGTTGTTTTGGAGGGAGATGATAGTGTTGGAGAGTTTTATTCTGTTGCTTTGACTAATAATTATCAACAGGCTGATACAGGAACTAAGATGATACATAAAGGAAATAATACAAAGAGTAGGATTATATCGAAAGGTATTTCTGCTGGACATTCGAGGAACTGTTATAGAGGGCTCGTTCAGGTTCAGTCTAAAGCGGAGAATGCTCGTAACTCTTCTCAGTGTGATTCCATGCTCATTGGTGATAATGCAGCTGCCAATACCTATCCTTATATCCAGGTAACATTTCTTTCTCCCTTAGATGATCATTTTGTATTTACATTATGGTTATCTCAGTCTCTTGTTAATATTGTAGTTAATTATTGATAGATAACTTTGAATCATAACAATAAGGAAGTATGGGCACTTCAAAGTATGTAGTCATATCTGCACATACTTAATGGACATTTTGAATATATTTTCTAAGATTGGTGTTTCTATATGAATTTTGTGTGTCGTGTTATAGCTTTGTGATCAATGTTGTCAATCATGGATCAAAGGAAATAGTGGTTTGTTCAAATTCTACTACGTAACAGTAGCAGTGCTATGACACTGTATAGGTCACTATTTGACAACATTTTGTACTTTATAGCGTATTGCAGAATAAGAATGATTTGTTCAAATTCTGCTACGCTATAACACCTATTTAACTACATTATGTTCTATAGTTATATAATTTGTTGCATCTTCATATTCTTATGTGTGTCACGTTGTATTTGTGGTTTTAGTTGAATGGGAAAGAAATATAAAGTTTTGAACATTAACTTGACCAATTTCGAGTTATGGAAAAAATCCTTTCATTAATACTAATAGAAAATTAGTCCTGATTGTGCTGGATAAAAAACAATAAATTATGGTAGCCAATAATCTTTTAATTTAAAGGAAACAATTTTAACTAAAATAGTTCGAGTCATTAAACCCTGGTTATTCAAATTCCAAATCATACATATGTCCATGCCTTGTATAAGCTTATAATGGTGAGAAATTGGCAATTGTTTTGACTACTGTTGTGGCCAAATAAATGGCTATTATTTAAGAACTACATGGGTGCTCTAATGCAGAATATCAGTTTTCTTCAGCTAATAAATGCGGTCTAGTTCAAGGTGATGCTGGAAGAACACTAGAAATTGTTAGTATCATAGAGCTTTTTTATGTTAGGTTTGGCTCCTGGTTTTCATCACTCCATTTTCCATATTTGATTAAACACAACTTTGTTGTGTATATAGCTTGAAGATACGTGTCTTTTATCCTTTTCCAGAGGCTAAATCTCTTTCAACGTTTTTTAATGGCTGTGATCTACTGTTAGGATGTAATAAATATAATAATTCATGTCGCGAGACTTCAGCTGATCAAATTGCAATTGTTTTTCAGGTGAAGAATCCAACAGCAAGAATTGAGCATGAGGCTAGTACGTCCAAAATTGGTGAAGATCAATTATTTTACTTTCAACAAAGGGGAATAGACTATGAAAAAGCAATGGCTGCTATGATCTCTGGATTTTGCCGTGATGTCTTCAATGAGCTTCCCGATGAATTTGGTTCTGAGGTGAACCAACTCATGAGCTTGAAGCTTGAGGGGTCAGTGGGTTAAACAGCTTGTTAGGCATAATTATTTTGAATTAGCTCAGGCATTGGTTCTTAAAATTGTGGAAGTTCTCAAAGTTAGTATCTGGAATAATGTGTACATGATGTATATAGATTTTGTTTGGAACTGTGTTGCAAAGGTTCCATAAAACATCGAGTTTTAAACTTTAATATATGATCTCGATAATTTTATCTGATGTTGATTCACGCTGGATATCTGTTTATTTATTCTCTTTATTCTTCTAAGTCTCTTTAGAAAACTATATCCTAAGTTTTATTATGTTTCGAATTACGGTGAATCCAAATGTATGGAAGCTATAAGATGTAGCTTCAATGTTGCCATGCGTCTGTTTGCTTTTCACATAGGTCCAAACACTCACTTATTATCTCTGTTTTCGTTCCATTTGTTGAAAGTATTCTGAAGTCTGGCAGCAGCTTTTTGGAAATTGTTAAACTTCAACCATTGCTGTAAAGGTATTAATTACATGCTCAGATCCCTCTTTCAGACTCTTGTGGTCTTACACGTATTGTATTCACCTCAAGAACCTGCACATTTTTAGAGAGGAGAATACTTGTGCAGATAGGTCAGTTGATTTTGGTCTCTGCATCACCAATTTTGTCTGCTGATATTTAATACCTGCTTTTTTTCTCTAAGGAATTTGTTTCCTAGTTACAGTTTCACATGATCATCATGGGTTTTGGTTCTTGATCCCTCATCCTTGTAGTTTATATTTTTTCACTTAATAAATATTAGGCTTGTACTAGTTTGTTAGATTGGGATAGCAGTTTTTCATAATTGGGACGACTTACCCTCTCTGACGCATCTTGCGACATTCAGATTAAAAAATTTATATGCATAAAAATATAAAACTCTGCATCGTTGCACACTAACCATAGATCTGTTGTGTTCATCAAAATATTTATCTTCTTTCCAATATTGACTTCTCGGATAATAATAATTCATAGAAAATTGAAAATTCCAATTATTGATTTATTTATATGTATAAAACCCTCAATGATAACCCTCCTCACAAACTGAAATAAGAATTTTTTCGAACAAACAAAAATAAAAGAAATGATAGTCAACGTGTAAGTGTTTATTGTATAAAAATGTCACAAACACTTTTAATCAATCAATTTCCTCTGTTGATGCTCCTTCTAAGTAAATATTCCATATAAAATTATATCTAGTTAGAAAAAAAGTAATAGAAAACAGAGATATGAAATTTCTATCGTATGCCAATGCCATTAGAAAAAAAAAGTAGAATAGATAGATTAATTTGTGTTGATGATTGCAATATTTTTCATAATACAGTAGCCCCACAACTAGGCAAGTACCCAATATCAGTTTATGCATTTACAGTCCACAATAGGAGTGGCAATTAGAAGAGAGCAAGCATCAACAATGAGAGCTCTTGGCACATCTTCTTCAACTGTGATAAGGCTATTAGTTGTTACAATGCAACCCAAGGATTATATATATATACTATGTTACATCCATCTCTTACTCCTTAGAATTATAAAAAAAAAATGGTATGTATAATACAGACAAGTTCAAAAAATATCCAAAGATTGATACTTGTTTTTTACCGATAAAAAAAAAAAAAGGAATTTTGTAGTAATAAAAAATAGATTATAAATATTTTATTCACATTTACTAAAAATAGCAATGTTCACCTTTGGATTAGACCATATTATACATTCCATGTATTTTGGATTAGACCATATTATACATTCCATGAGAAAAATACACCCCCCAAAATAAATTTGTGTAAAATATAGTTATGCTATAAAAAAAAAAAGTATTAAATTTTGATTGCTAGTGTCGTAGTAGTAGTATGGCCTTAACTGAATCAGTTGAAGAAAACGAATGCTCCTAATAACGCATGATGACAAAAAAAAAAAGCGAGAACAAAGTTCCAAGTTTCCAAGTACCATGTACCACGTTAGTTGTCTCCATAACAACACTTACAACTGAATTGAACAACTTCGTGTAAATTGAAGTTGTCTCAAACTGAATATATCTATATATAGCTGTAAATTGATGCTAGCTATTGAAAGATAAGAAAAATGATTGAAGATAACCAAATAATTATACGTATAAGTCAAAATATAACCATGTATGGCGTGGAAGTAGAAATAATAATAAAATGGTAACGGAATTGAATCCAAAAAAAAGAAATCCACAATAATAGGAATCCATACAGGTCATAATGATGTCCATCCAAATTCCCCCTCATTTCTCTCCGAGACAACCTCATCAATTTTTTTCATTCCCTTCATCATTACATGCATGATGGTTTCCTCTTCCTTTCATCATCTTGTGTTCTTCATTCTCTATCCATTTTGTAGCCTTTGCTTCCCCTCTTGCGGGGTCCTTCAATCTCATTTGATTTGAGGGAACCTCCGTTCACTTTTTTTATTTTTTCATTTCTTTATTTCTTTATTATTTTTTCTTTTTTTTAACCAAAGAGTAATTAAGGACAGATTTTGTTTTAATTTTTTAACAATTTTTTTTTTGTTCTTGGACGTAAAAACATTTTTGAACTTTTTCTAGATCCTTAGAAGAATGAATTGCTTTCCTTGTTTTAGCTCTCAAAAGAGTAAGAAAAGCAATAGTAAGAGGGAGCATGGTATTGCAACACCACAGGAAAATGTTGTTACCAGAACACCAGGTTTGTAACATAAAAATCAGTTAATTACGTGACATTTTATATTTTTCATATAATAAAAATAACATTTGGAAGGTTGTTAGATTAATCATATAATAAAATATTTTGACTTTATCATTATGTGACATGTAGATGTGAAGAAACCAAGACCAGATGATCCAAACCAAGTTGACACATCAAATATTCAAGCACAAAATTTCACATTCAGAGAGTTGGCAATTGCAACAAAGAATTTTCGGCAGGAGTGTTTGATGGGTGAAGGTGGTTTTGGTAGAGTGTACAAAGGAACTATTCCCGCAACTGGACAGGTCTTGAAATAATGCCAATTCAGTTCATTATTTTAAGAAGAAAAACAAATACAAATTAACTATGTTACACATTTTTGTAGGTGGTAGCAGTGAAGCAACTTGACAGAAATGGGGTTCAAGGCAGTAAGGAATTTCTGGTTGAGGTTTTAATGTTGAGTCTCTTAAACCATGAAAATCTTGTCAAACTCATTGGTTATTGTGCTGATGGTGATCAACGTCTTTTGGTATATGAATTCATGCCAGGGAACTCTCTAGAAACTCGTCTTCTTGGTACTTACTCTTTAATCCAAATATATGCACTTTTTTTAGTTATATTCAAGTTTGCATACTATAATTATGTATCTCTGTGTTGATGCATAATCTTATGTGATTATGGTTATGTTTTGTTTTGGTACAGAGCGAAAACCTGATCAACCTTCACTAGATTGGTATAGTAGAATGAAAATAGCATCTAATACTGCAAAAGGATTGTGGTACTTGCATGACAAGGCCAATCCTTCAGTTATATATAGGGATTTGAAATCGTCGAACATATTGCTAGATAATGATCTAAATGCAAAACTATCTGATTATGGACTCGCTAAACTAGCTGGTAAAGATAAGATGAACATTGTGCCTACAAGAGTCATGGGTACTTATGGTTATAGTGCTCCTGAGTATGTACGAACAGGTAACCTCACATTGAAATCAGATGTCTATAGTTTTGGAGTTGTCTTACTAGAGCTCATAACCGGAAGACGAGCTGTTGATACCACAAGATCGCATGACGAGCAAAACCTAGTTTCATGGGTAAACTATAAGCAAAAAAAAGTTAATTTACTTTGTTCAATTATTATCTGCTATCTGTTTTTGATAGTGTTTTTGTATTTATGACTGAGCAGGCACAACCAATATTTAGAGATCCAAAAAGATATGCAGAACTTTCAGATCCAAATCTGAGTACACATTATCCAGAAAAAGATCTGAATCAAGTTGTTGCAATTGCAGCAATGTGCTTACAGGAGGAAGCAGCAGCTCGGCCTTTGATGAGTGATGTTGTAACTGCTTTGAGCTTTCTTTCCACTTCTCCTCCTCCAGAGGGTACTTCTGCAGCCCGTCTTCCACCTCCTACTAGCTGCACCGCCCAAAAGAGTTTTGCCACTGCCAATGAAAGTGAAAGTGAAAGTGAAAGTGAGAGCGAAAGTGATAAGGGTAAGGCTATTGCAGCAGTTAGTGCAAAATACCATGAATGTGATGATGCCTCAGAAAATGAATATGATTATTATGAAAATGAAAACCAACATGATTATAGTCCACAAGATACTAAAGAAACAAAGGAGTCTCACTCCAAATCAAAAAAAGGAAACAAAAGCATTAGGAAAAAACATGGTGTAGATGGAAGTAGCAAAAAATCTTCTACAAAAGATTTAAGTCAAAAGAGCAGTAAAAAATCTTCTACAAACAACTCATCTTCTTTTCATTCTGATAGCAGCAGCGAGGAGGAGTCACACGAAGGAGATGGTCTTTTAGAGCGAGGTGACAGCAGACCGTCTGAGGAGGGACATTCTTTCGGTGTAATGAGAAGTGAGAGTGGTGAAAGAATGGGACATTTAGATGTTCATCATTTTAATCGCACAAGCATGGGGCCATCTGAGGAAGGAAGTTATCACCGTTTTGAACATTCCAGCAGCAGAGGATCAGATGATAAAAGTGTTCATTCACAATAGCTTTCAACTAATTGCATGTGATGATCAACATTCATTGAATAGGCATTCATATATGCATGCACTTCGACGCGTTGCTTTGTATATTTCGGTCGAAGTGTTATTGTTTATACTACATCCTTTTGGTTTGAGCGAGACAAGTATTTCCTCCAGAATAAAATATAAACAAAAAATGTATTTGAAAAACTCAAATTTTCAAATATTTTTTTGTTTATATTTCATTCAAGACTTGAAACTCGAGCGTCCGCATATATATGTACACTTTGTTTTGTTTAGTAGGCTTCAACTACATTCATGTATTTAATTTTAGTTCAAGGAAAAGTGTGATGATAACTGTGAATTTTCATAGTGGGATTGTTGAAATTATTGGAATTAGTGACCCTTGTTTGTATTATAAAAATGTTTATGGCAAATTCAATATTATTATTGTTGTCACAATTACATATTAGTTAGTATGCAGAAAACAAATCTTCTGTTATGTATCATTATTTATTATAAGCATATCCATGTACAGGAGATGGATGGGAATCTATATATGAGACCCAAATTCTAGAACAAAACTGTTAGGCGCACTTTTAAGATCAGCGAGCGAATGTATTTAGAAGTTATGATTTAACGCGACTTTTAACGACAATGATGGCCGTTCTATGTTGAAAATAATATTTATATATACCGTAATGTACATATTCATTTTCTAATTTTCTGGTTCACTTTTTCACTTTTAAGCATACACACATATATGACCACTTCATAGAGGAGTCAATTAGAGCTAGAGGTTGATGTTGTTGGGGTTGCTTTCTGCATAAACAAAAAACTATTGTCAATTTTATTAACTAATGCTCTCATGCAGGTAAAGTTTTAAATAGTGTGTCTATGAAGTAAAGAATTATGATAGTTGTGAGTTAGGAATTGCTAACAAGTGCTCTTAATGTATTGGTTAAAGAATCAAAAGAAGTAACCTTGCGCGCCTCCATGTCTCTGTAGACTTTGTCCAATTCGTCAAAAACAACCTCGATTGATGGGCGACCCGTGCTTGATTTGGCAACACAAAGTACTGCAATCTGTAAAATGGCTCCAAAATCTGCCTTATCAACTTGTCCCTTTAGCCGCGAGTCTACAAAATCCGACAGTGGACGTTTTCCCATACTCACATCTCTTGCCTAAAGAGAAATAGTCGAGTCAATAATAGTTGATATATTTGATCTAAAATTTGAATATAATAGTACCTTTCTGGTGAGTTGATCTCTGGCATCAAGATCCAATTCTATAACTTTCTGTCCTGACAAAATTTGCAAAGCAACAATACCAAAACTGTATACATCACTTGCACATGTTAGCTTGGCATTACTCATGTACTCTGGATCCATGTAACCTATGGTTCCTCTAACATCTGTAAAAACTTTGCTCTCTTCCATCCCCATCATCTTTGACAATCCAAAATCAGACAATTTGGCTTCGTATTTCTCAGTCAAAAGAATGTTTGTAAGCTAAACAATAAAATCAATATGAGGCATTACTATCTAACTACAAAAAAACATTATCTTATTCTCAATCTATATATATATATATTCATGACACTTACCTTGATATCTCTATGGACAACACAACCCTCTATGTGATGATGGAGATACTTGAGCGCAAATGAACATTCTCTCAATATTCTCACTCTTGCTTCCCATGTCAAATGGCTATCTCTTCCTGAACACACAAATTATACATTATTTACATGTACATAAGAAAATTGATAAAAGAGTGAAGAGTAGAGAAGATTACTCAAGAGATGTTGAGCGAGATTTCCACTAGCACAAAATTCATAAACCAAATATCTCTCACCATCTTCCATACAACAACCAAACAAGCAAACCAAGTTGGGATGACGAAGCCTTGAAAGACCAGCAAGTTCTCGTGTGAAAGAATCAGAACTAGAAGTGTTACTCTTAGTCAAATGCTTGATAGCCACAACTTGACCACTTGGCAAAACACCTCTAAACACTTCACCTGCACTCCCACGTCCAAGGTTTATCTTTTCGTTTTCATAATTCATTGCATTTTCAATTTCTGTTTTTGTGAACCAGTATAGTCCTGACCATGTAGCTATTTGTTTCAGTTGAACATGCTTTATTGGCTTCTTCTTTGATACACATTTTATGAGGAAACCAATAATCAGTAATGCTAGGATAGCAACCACCAACACTCCCAACACCACTTTCTTCATTGCCGGTTCTAGCTTTGCCAAAAACAAAAACAAATATGTTAGTTTTACTAAATAACATTCAAAACTAAACATAACATAATAAAGTATCTTACTCTTATTATATCTTGTTGTAAGTGGCAAGCAACGCAAGAATTTGTCAGCAAGAAAAGGGTCATCTTGTTGTTTAGCTGCAACAGCAACAAGAGCTGCTATTCCACATATGGCTCTCTCAGTAACATTGTTGTCACCTTTCTCCATTACTTTACCATACAAACCATCTCTGACACTCATTATTGTACTTGTACAATCAGCACATGACTCATCAAACGAATGATCGAAATGGCTGCATTTGAAAACATCTGAATACTGTGACAAGTCCTGAACATCTAACAAAACTAAGCTTGAACATTTGGAGCTACCAAAGTAAATGTTATCAAAGCCACATGAAGAGAGTGACATCCCTTGTTGTGGATGAAATGAAGTTTTGCAGTTTAGCAATTGTTGTTGAGAAAGGAAGAGTTGTCCTGATGAGTTATGGAGTGATGAGGCCATAGCATCTGATAAAAGTGTGAGAGCATTTCTGCAGCAGAGTGTGGTTGGGTAACCGTCTGCACCCCACTTGCTTATATCCTCTTTCACATCTCCACATTCAGCAAATTGCATATATTCATTTTCGTATGCATTGAAATCCAATACACATGTACCTGCTGCACCAATTTGCCCTTATGTAAATAAATCTTCTATTCATTATTCTATTATTCTTCAATGAAGGATTAACAGTTCATACAATAAGGGTTAAGGGTGAATAAGTTTTAATAAGAAATTAAACAATAGTGTTTTGTGTTTTATAAACTCAAAAATATAGTTAACCATATATGTTGTACTGAAGTCTAATTATTATCCATGAGAATCCAATTTGGTCTCTTAGAAGAGAAAAAAAAAATCAACTTTTAACCTCTAGCAAAAATAAATTGAGCCACATATTTAGGTTTATATATTGGAAAGACCTCAAACACATATTTGAGTTGGTCCATCTAAATAGATGAATTGGCTTAAGCTTTTTCAAACATACTACAACATCTTAGTAGCTAGAGGTGACATCACACACATAAACATATCACATGTAAATGAACCTTTTCTAATACTGATTTAGATATTTTTTAAAACGAACATTTAAATTTAGATTCATTATATTGTGAAAGTCTAGTTGATTCTACTACTCTTCCTCATTGGTAGTATTGATTCACATTATTATTTTTAAAATTAAATTAACAATGAATATTGTGTAAGATTAAGAAGACTAATAACATAAAAGAGTAGGGAAATTGATTTGACCTTGTGTGTGGTTGGGTGCAGGTGATACGAGGTGGGAAGAGTGTATGAAAATTGAAAAAAAGAGAAATGCAAAAAGAAGGTGGCAAGCCATGGGTTTTTATTTGCATGAACATCCAAGATAAGCACGTTGGGAAGCAGCGGAACGTTGAAAAGTGATGATGACAAAGCGGCCAAAATTCTTCCATTAGAAGAGTGTAATTGAGTAGATATAATGTCATCTTTCTTTGTAAACATCGTTGCTAATGTGGATATTCTCAATGTATCATATATCACACCTTGCGATTGTCACCAACAACTCTTGTGTATAACCTTTTTATATGTTTTTTTTTTTATATGATGTGTATAACCTTCACATATTTGGTATATGAAAAATATATAATTGTAATTCATTTTATTTGATAAAAATTTTGTAAATACTCGTATTTCTACGTATAACATGATTTTAAAAAAAATATTTTAATGCCTTTTGATTGGTATATATTGTTACTTTTAAAATAATTACAGTGTCAATTATTTATTTCCATTAAAAAACTTAACTAAAATTAAATCATTAAAAATATTTAATTATAATAATATAATTACCTTAATGACGACATATAAGATAATTTATAATAATAATAATAATGTAAAACATCTTTATGTTTACTGACTGTGTATTCTAGTGGATCGAGTATCCAAAATTGAACCTAATTTTTTTTTTTTTTTTCATTTTGTCACTTTCAATATGATTTTATTTTTGGAAAAAAACAATTTCTTAGCTGTACAATTAACATTCCAATTGGCACAAAAATAGTCCTATATAATAAATATAGTAAGCCAAAGTAGCATTTTTGCTTATCAAATGTAATCCTATTTTATCGTGTCGTGGCCTTGTTTTTTGCTTTCTACATGATCCAGATATTACCTCTGATTTAAACAGACACATTGTTCCATACTTTGACAGTAAATAAACAAAATGCATCGTCAATCATCGCCAAATGAGTTGTCGATGAACGAAAATTACAAAAAAAAAAAATCACCCATCAGGTAATAAATTAATAATTGTTAATAATGTGTCCAAGGAGGAAAAGAAATCCAAGTGTTACGTAGAATAATAATAATAAGGAATTTCAATTTGGTAACAAAAAAAAAAAAGTGAAATGGGCCATGAAAAAAGGAAATGGACTTTTGGAATAAAAAGTCCAGTTAGAAGAAGAGGTGGAGGGTAGGTGACGTGTACAAATTTGGTGGCAGTGAATGGGTCTGTTTACGGTCCACACACGAACACCGTGCTCTTATCTGTTATTATTTTCCATTGCAGCTCAAAATTAATTGTTGTATTTTTGTGTTTTGCAGTTTCATGTGACTTTTGAATATGAAGTTGGTTGGAAACTCGATGTTGTTATCTCATCGGGAAGTTTCAAATGTATTATTATGTATTAAAGGTGATATAAGGTGTTTTCAAAGAACAAGGTTTCAATATCATCCTCCTAATACTCTTGCACTTCTCAAAGTTTTTTCTTCTGCCACTCATAAACCTACACCATTGCATTTCTTAACACCACCTCACCACCAACACAAACAACATTTTTCTCCCACTCCTACAAAGGTACTCTAATCATTTCACTTTTTTTGTATTACATTCTTTCATTTTTTGTGTCATCAAAAATGTAAAATACAATATTCAATGCTGAAATATCCCCTTTTTTCTTTTAAGGACAGCTATTAGGATTTGAGGTCAATAGGATGCTTGTTTTTCTCAAACATTGGAGAAATTTACGTATAATGGAAGTAGCTGGCATTTTGATATGCATTTTATTGATTGTACCATCAGCTGATGCTGTTGATGCTCTCAAAACTTGTGCTTGTTTGCTCAAGGAATGCAGGTATTCATTACTTTCAATTTTCACTTTTATAAATTTATACATAGATACAAGATTATAGCATATATACTTAGTTCAAGAATTGCTTACCTTTTAATATCCATGAGAACTGAACTGAGAGATATTCTGCCACACAAAATTAGGATTCATAGGGAACATGAATGAGATAAACTACCCCCGTTGTTGTCCTTTTCAACCATAGTAATAAATATAGCTCACCATCTCCAAGTGTAGAGCTCAATTTGAGTTCTTAACTCTCTTATAGTGGACCTTGCAATGCCACTTATATGATTTAAGAAACCCTACTAGTTTTCACTTCAATGGTAGAACCCAACTTGGATTCTAAACCTACTTTCAATAAGTTCCAATTTTAATGTCCACTAGTGTTGCCAAAAATATTGATTGGTTAGAATCTCGTCTCATAGAAAAACAATTCTTATATGTAGCCGCAATGTCGACGGCCTCCAATCCAATGGTAAAACGTGTCAGAACAAGTTCATGCACACAAGAACATGCGACAAAAAATGGTCTAATATTCATAGTGCTTGTTTGTTTTTGCGGTGGACCAGTGTCCATTGCGCGTCATAATCAAGGCTACAGTTTGTAGCTTCTGTTCATTATGGTTGAATGAGAGATGAACCCGAGTTAAGTCTTTGTAGAAGTGAAACCAAACATATACTTATACATTTCCGCAAAAATCATAACAGAAAGTAATCAATAGACCTTCCTCTTTTATATATGCAGGCCAGAATTGGTCAAGTGTCTTTCAAATCCGTCATGTGCTGCCAATATCGCTTGTCTCCAAACTTGCAACAATAGACCTGATGAGACTGAATGCCAAGTGAGTCTTCTACTTTTACATCAAATTCATTCATTTATGTACCATTTTACAACAATTGCCAAGGAAACCTGAACTCTGCTCATGAAGGCAAGCTTCTTTTGTTGTCTTGATTTTATAGATTAGATGTGGTGACGTGTTTGAAAACAGTGTGGTTGATGAATTCAACGAGTGCGCCGTCTCGAGGAAAAAATGTGTACCTAAGAAATCCGACTTAGGAGAATTTCCTGCTCCGAACCCGGATGTCCTTGTGAAGAGTTTTAACATTGCAGATTTTAATGGCAAGTGGTTCATCACTAGTGGCTTAAATCCTACCTTTGATGCATTTGACTGCCAATTACATGAATTTCACACAGAATCAAATAAACTTGTGGGTAATATAGCATGGAGAATACCAACTCCAGATGGTGGATTTCTTACAAGGTCAGCCGTGCAGAAATTTGAGCAAGATCCTTCTAATCCAGGAATCCTTTACAATCATGATAATGAGTACCTTAACTATCAAGATGATTGGTGATTCCTTGCCCATACACTCTCTTTTTTTAATTTTCGTCACCTATATTGGTAATATATGATATATCCACATGAAGCATACATAACCAACATTTTCCTATTCAAAATGAAATTCAAGTGCTTGAAGTAAGTAAATGTTGGCTCCAAGTTCCAACTTAAGGAAAAGAAAG
Source organism: Cicer pinnatifidum (assembly GCA_037974775.1). Taxonomy (NCBI): domain Eukaryota; kingdom Viridiplantae; phylum Streptophyta; class Magnoliopsida; order Fabales; family Fabaceae; genus Cicer; species Cicer pinnatifidum. The sequence goes on along the minus strand of JBBPBR010000006.1, from coordinate 61,084,659 downwards.
GATATGACAACATGTTGCTTTTCTTGACATTTTTTACACCTGCATACCTTAACACGGTTCTCTAGCATCTGGTTTACGCATTTTCATGTTTCCAGTGTATGAGAATTTGGCCCTGATAGAGGACTTACAAGCAGTGATCTGTCTGCAGGTATATTTTGTCGTCCCAAATTGAGAATAAACCAGACGACTATGTATTTATATACTACCGAGGCAGAAATGATGCATGGGATGGTTACGGTGGCGCTGTTGTGTACACAAGGAGTTCAGTTTTGCCTGAATCTATTATTCCGGAACTCGATAAAGCGGCAAAGAGTGTAGGAAGAGACTTTACCAAGTTCATTAGAACAGATAATACATGCGGGCCAGAGCCTTCGCTGGTCGAGAGGCTGGAGAAGAAGGTAGAGGAAGGAGAGAAGACAATTGTGAGGGAAGTTGAAGAGTTGGAAGAAGAAGTAGAGAAGGTTGGGAAAACAGAGATGACATTGTTACAAAGGTTGGCAGAAGGGTTCAAAGTGTTTCAAGAAGATGAAGAAAATTTCTTGAAAGGGCTATCTAAAGAAGAAATGGAGATACTTGAAAACCTCAAATTGGAAGCTGATGAAGTAGAAAAGCTCTTTGGACGTGCCTTGCCACTAAGGAAACTAAGATAACTTGTAAAACTTGAGTACAATATAAATGGCCATCCTAATTGGTTAAAGAAAAAAATTGTATGCAACATATTTTTTTATTCTTGTTTATTGTGGAATGAATTCTCATTTTGGTTCTTTGTTGAACAATGACAACTCATTCATTATAAGAATCCATTTTTTTTTATATTAAAACTAAAACATCAAAGAGTGAGGGGGAAATGGATTAGCTGCACTCACTTTTGACTGCAGTTTCAATCTTGACTGTTAGTAAACTTTGAAGGGTAGAGATCATTTTATGAATATATGAAATGAGTCGTCAGATTTGATATAAATGGTGTAAATTTCTATGACTACATGACTACTGGAATTTTTTAGTGCAGGCAAACCATAGCCCTGTCTAAGATCCAAGATAACTCCAAAATTCTATAAGGGCTTGTTTAGTTTTTATTTCTATTTTATGTGCAAATCACTTCGAATTATAAAATTGTTGTAAACAAGTAACAGAGGGAGCATAAGGTGGCATTTTTGTAATGAAAAGTGAAAAGGAAATAAAAATTGAAACCAAGCAGACCCTAGAAGAGTCTTCAATTCTATAAATTGTTCTGTTTTTAATTTGTTTCTTAATTTAAAAATATTTGTATAGGTTACTATGAACAACAACTTTTTATATTATTTTATGTATTGTTTCTATTCAAGATTAATTGAGTTATCCATTATCACGCACATACTCTAAATGTCTAATATTTGGCACATTAATATGTGTTTATAAGTGATTGATAATTATCATGGTATTCCTATCTATTCCTCGTGTTCTGGTGAGCTCTTTCTCCATCTTTCAAGGTTAGATGAAAGCATATATATATATATATATATATATATATATATATATATATATATATATATAATTCCTACCATTATTAACAATGGTTGTTTCAAAAAAGAAAATAGTTGAATAATGACCGATTTCTTGCATGTTGGATGCAATCCCTCAGGAAAATGGGCCAGCCATATGGTAAGACCGGTGGCCCAGCCATATGTGACTGGGGTGGCTTGTTTAGGAATTGGACTTCAAAATCTTATAATGTTTTATAGTGATTAATAAAAATATGCTTTTGTCAAGAGCCTTTTAGGGGGTTTATCAAATTTAGGGTAGCATTATTTTGCATGTTAGAGTTTAATTTGTTTGTATCGACAATATAAATATTTTACATTATCATCGTATTACAATAATTTATATTTATTACTTTAAATGTGATTATCATATAAGTTAAATATTTTTATATTAATTGTATATATAAATTAAATTCTTTCATGTTTTATCTGCATTCCATTATATAGCTCATTTTTCATTTTTGTTTTTGGTATGATCATTAATTTATTGGTGATTGATAATGAAAATCTCTTTCTTCTTTAAAAGTTGTGAAGGAAAAAAAAAACCAGTTGATAACAATTAGTGAATCAGTGAAGATGTTATCACCTTAACTGAAAAACATTGGATAAATGAGTCATAAATTAGTTAATTTATACTTTTAATTATTTATTTTTGTGTTAACTTCTAATTTTAATTCCAAACTGATGATTTATTTTTTGTGATTATACTAATGTGCTCATTTTTGTTTAAACTCTGGTATAGAGATGGCTATTTTGGTGTAAGTTTTATAAAATAAGACCATTTTGAAATAAAACCACTTTTGTGTAATCTTTGTCAAATAAGTTGCTATTTTGGAATAAAAAGTTAAAGAGGGACTACAATGGTATAAAGTTGCAAAATTCACCTTTTAGAATCTAAAAGTGGAAACGAATAATATCAC
>JBBPBR010000006.1:61066463-61081858 GCA_037974775.1 Cicer pinnatifidum | reverse complement strand
TGTATTTTAATCAATAATATATCAATAATTAATATATTTAAATAATTATATATTATAAAATAGTATGACACATTATTTATTTTTAGTTCAAAAATATAAAAGAGAACAAAAATAGTATAATTTTAAAATAGGAGAAAATTTCATTAATCTCATACGAGGTCACCTTAAATGACATTATCACTATCAATTTCAAAAAAAAAATATCTCTCTTGTACTCATTAAAAAAACTGTTATTTTTTATAATATTTATATTTATTCATATTATTTATGATATGACATATTTAAAGTTTTTACTTTAATTTATAAAAATACTATTTGATATTCACAATTTTAAAATGTATAATTATGTTGCTAATCGAAGTATATATTGTATATTTTTTTATAAATAACAAATAAAATTAAAAAAATGAACATAAAATAACTATTATACAATTTTTTTTTTAATAAATATAGAGAAAATAATTGCTTTTTCAAATTAAAAGATACTAGTGTCTTTTAAATGATTTCAAACAAGATAAATACAATTTTCTTTAAAGATAAAAAGAGCAAAATTGTGTGAATATTTAATGATAGATAAAGCGGTACAAAGTAATATTTTTGAGTGGTGGATGTATAAGTGCGAGAATAACTAAGTCCACGAATTACGCGTGCAAGCGATCCATGTGCATGATTTCCCTTATAAAAACAAGATAGAGTGAGGTGTTCATAAGTGTCGTATTAATTAAGGAACCCAAACTATGATATTTTCGCGCGTCATGTGATGAGATTTCATTATGGGCATTCGTGTCTGTTGACTTATGCACGTCACATTTTCTCTTAACATTTTCTTTCATAACAACCCCACTTATATTAAATGCCACAATTCCTTCATTTATATTTCACTTTTTTTTTTTTTTTAATTCTTCTTCAATAACCCTATAAAAAATCTCAATAAATATAAATATTAATAAAATATAAATATTGTTAAAATGAAATTGTGAAATGGAATGGTAGTTGCAAGAGAAGCATAGGTTGTGGGTTGATGTCGGTAATGAGACAGTAGTGGTAGTAGTAGCTATGGAGTAGTGTTGTGGTCAAAGTCAAAGTTGCATGAAGAAATCAGTTCACGAAACACGATGGATGGATGGATGGATAGTTATGTTTCGCGTTTCGCTTCCACACTGCGTTTTCTACTCTTTCATGCTCCCTCCAAAACTTGCTTTCCAAGTTTTTATCATTATAACTCATTTTTTTAATCACTAGATTACATTTTAATAAATACACCAAATATATTTTGTTTAAATAATTATGATTTTGACTCCTTACTTCTTGTTGATTGACCATAGTTTATTTGTGCAAATAAAAAAATAAATTAGTGTTATGACATCCGTTATATTCGCCGGCTTTAGTTACATTATACAACCTGCCATTGACTCTTATCTCCGTTTGATTCTACTAGTCTATTTTTTAATTTCAATTATTATGCATCGATATGTGGAAGCGTGTCATTAAACGCGCCTAGCTACATTTTTTGTTATAAATATTTAGTTATTTAAAATAATTAAATTATAAAAGAGAGGTTGGCATATGTGTGGATATAGATGATAGATGGGTAAAAGTAAAAAAGAAAAGCGTGAGATCCAGTATGCTCGAAAAAATAGGAGAGATCTATAGGCATAAAAGGTTGAAATTAATAAAAAGTTTAGCAACTTTATTACTCATAGTACCGAATTTCTCTCATTGATACATCAAAATATATAGAGGGCCATACCCTATTCTATTCTATTCTATTTTTCCTTTATAAGTGGAAAAGTGAAACACAACATAGTCAACAACACAGTCACAGTTTTCAGCATTCAATATTCATTCCAACACAAACCCTTTTCAGATCACCTCATACTCTTCAACAGTAACACTCACCAACTTTACTAAATTCCCTAAATCTACCTACAAATTCATCTACATTTCACTTTTTTTCCCCATTCCTCATTCAATTTCTTCCTTCTTTTATCTCAACTACCTCACCAACTTCAAACTACTCTATTTTTCTTACTACTATTTTATTCCACCAATTGTCTCTATTGAATTTTAGTAGTAAAAGGAACAAAATCAATGCTTCAACAGAACACTGCCCAGGTCCCGTTTTTGTTCTTCAATCTTTATTTATATCATCACATACCTCTCTTTCTCTTTTCTCTGTTCAATGCAACTCTTTCTTTCTCTTTCTTCATAAGTAAAAAATAAGCTTTAACCCATTTCATTACCCCTTTTTCTTTTTCACTTTTGTTCAGATTCTTTTTCTATAAATTCTGATCAGAGAATTTATATCCTTGTCTGAGGTTTCTTGGGAACCACATCAACACAAACTGATTTTGTTTTTGTGTTTTTTTCCTTTAAAAAGTTTCAACCCCACCCATTTTTTGTAGGACACAACAAAAACACTAGAATTTCAAATTCACCATCTTTGAGTAAAGCAACCATTTTGTTTTGATTTAACAAGTCAAAAATGGATGTAAGATTATTTTCAGCGACCCTTTTGTTTTTGTTTTTTAGTTATGTTAAATTTATTATAAATTTCATGAGTAATGATTGATGGGTCGTTATGTTTTTTGAAATAGGAATGGAAGAGAAGTGGTCAAATACCAGCGTTTGGTAACTGGGATTTTGCGAATGAAATGCCAATAACTCAATACTTTGAAAGTGCAAGACAAGCTGGTTTGATTCGCTACAGTTCTTCTTCTGGTGAAAGTGATCCTTACATTCGTGGAGATCATGACCTTTATGCTGTTGATTTTAACAAACCAGTTCGAAATGGAACAAATTCTACTCTCAGAAAGGTACATCTTTTTTATTTATATATATACAACTTTTTTGTTTTTTCCTCTGTTTTTTTAGTACTTTTTCCAAAAATTAGCCTTACAACTTTATAAATCATTGTTCACTTTTCCTCAAATGAAAACCCAACTCACTGTGTTACATAACAATCAAGCAAAAGATTATTTAAATTACTATTGTATTGTCCCTTAAATTTTGTGATGGTACATGAATAAATAAATGCGTGTAGTCATAAGTCATCATGATGACCCATGTTATTAATAATGTGATGGTTGAGACAGGACAAAATCACATGGCCTGTTTTTTTTATTCAAAGAAAAAAAAAATCGTACTTTTCATATTTTGAATTTTTGAATATGATAAAAAGGTAATATTTGGAAAGAGTGTGATGTTGGTGTAGGCAACGAGGAACAGGGAAAGGAAGTACCCGAATGTTGTTATGGTTAATGAAAAAGAAACATCAATGAACATGAATATGAGAAAACAAGGTAAAGTGTACGATGTAATGGAACATCCAAGGAAACCAATAAACAAGAAGCTACAACATGTAAACGACGTCGTTTCAAAACCCTCGAGACTTCCAAAACCTGTTGATGAAGATCTCTATAAGATTCCTCCAGAACTTCTTCGCACAACCAAGCGGGTTTGTTTCTTTCGAACTCTTTTTAATATTATTATTTATTCTATATATGTTAGATGGAGTTCAATTAATAATATAATATAAATATCACATTTGTAATTTTAAGTTAATTGTTTTAATTTTTAATATTATTTTTGTGATATCCGTGATCTGATGCACATGTTTATGATATTTTGAATTTAATGTTGTGCAGAAAAAAATGTTGGGTTTCATTTCCAAGTGTCTGGTACCTGCTGCTTGCGTTTCGTGATCGATTTGATACTACAATACATGTCTCGGATACAACAAGGATGTTTTTTTTTTTTTTTATATATTTTTTTTGTTAGAGTAACGTTGTTTGTGCTGGATTTCTGGTGCACTCAGATGCTATGACTTTTTTTGTATGAATGTTAGAAGTATTTGTTTTGGTTAATTTTATTAATTGGCGTTAATTTTCGTTATTAGTTGTCGACGGTGCTTGCATTTATGCGGTTCCAAAATTCTTATGTAACGCTAATTAATTCATTGTTATGGTTATGGTATGAATTAAGTTCCTTCAAGTCAGTGTTGGTGTGTGCGACTCTTTAAAAAAATTTGTTCGTACTTTTCTTTACGCTAAAAAGCAAAAGGATCACGTACCCTAATAAAACTATATTTCATTATTGAAAATTTGAAATTATAAAATTTACAATAATTTTTTTATATTTGTAACATGTATAATATTTAACTCTCCCGATGTAAAAACATAGTGAACTTCTAAAATGAATGATTTAAGACGGTTTTCGGTTTTTCGTACGGACACGCTTATATATATATATATATATTTACAAAAGAGGGCTAAGCTCCTATGCACTTATTGCAAGAGCTTCTATTGATGTTACAATCTCTCGGGTGTGTTTTCAGAGCGGGTCACACGCCCTAATCAGGTTGGTTTCATATTGTGCTATAGAGGACAACTTCCTACTACAAATATGTTGTCTGCCTCCTTCCCTCTGAGAACTTACAAACAAACACACATTTATGCTTGTTACACTTAACAAATATATGACTCCCTCATTTCCTTTTTAAGTATCACTTTTTTTAAATATATATATATATATATATATATATATATATATATATATATATATATTTTATTTAGGTTTAATTATATGTTGTTTCCTCCATTAATATCGATGCACAAAATTGATCATTTATTTAAAAATAGTCAGTTTCAGTCGCTCTCTTTTATTAAAATGACATTTAAAAAATTCGTATTTAATTTATTTCAAGTTAAAAAAATCTAAATTTGTACGGATGAATTTTTAATAATATTTTAAACGTGCTTTCAAAAAACCATTCAAAAACTTAAAAAATAAAGGATGTTTTGCTTCAACAAAAACTAAAACAACATATCTAATAATTTTATAGGGATTAAAAAATGTGATTTTTTTTAGAGAGACTAAAAAAAATATCTAGTAGCTGAACTTAAATATTATTATTGTGACCTTAAATATCTAGAGCAATTAACGATTTTTTTTTTATTATTGTGAACTTAATGATTTTAAAATGTGTAATAACCAATAGCTAAAATTGGTAGCTAATTTAGTAATAAAAAAAAAATTGGCAACTAATCTTTTTACTTTTTTTGAAAGATTTGTGCAGAGTATAATGTTCACTTAATAGATGTTTAATTTTTTTTTTATTTTTTTTTCTCGTTTTTACTTATAATGTTCACTCAATGAACTCAGGGCACCAGATCGGTGCTCTGATACCAGTGTTAGAATTGGAATGTAGAACTTAAGAAAAGATGAAAGAAAGAAAATCAAGAAGGGTTTCTCTCAATAATGTATTATTGAAACCGATAAAAATGAATAGAGTGGCCGTTACAGATTTGCTAACTGAATTGCAAGGCAATTTTGTCCCAACCAATTAACTCTCTAACTGCCTTCTTATTAAAGACTAAGCTTATATTATTTATACTAACCATCCTAACTAATCAGTTAGGATTTACAGCTGACACAACTCAACAATTAACCGAACTAACAACCTAGAAATTAAGGTTGGTTCGTTCTCTCATACACCTTCTTATTAGGAAGCCTTGCTTGACTAGCAATCTTATCACATTACTATCTTGAATTTCTGATTTCTTGTGCAGAATTCATGGCATGATATGGCAACTGCACTTTCCGTTGAAAAGACTTTGTTCTTGTTGGACACTGCTCATCAGGTAAAAACTTATCAACTTCCACTACCAACTACTTTGTTGCTGCGGGCTATTATCTAAATGCCGTTGATTTTTTGCTTAAGCGATCTCTTGCACAAAAACTTGTTCGTTCAGCTATAGGCGTGAGAAATTCAGAAGAGTCAAGCCAGTGAGTATTTACCTCAACTTTCTTTCTCTATAGTTTCAAAATTTCCATGACACCGTGCTAAATGTTTTATGTTTGTATATAAGGTAAGTAAGGAATCTCATGGGTCCTATCGCAACATATATAGTAGAGATGTCCAGCAAGAGTACTGACTTTAAAAACATTGCCCAACAACCAGATATCCTCCTGTCGGTGAGGGCACGGGCAGTTATTTTATCCTCATGTTTGTATGTAAATAGCTCCTCAATGTTATCATTCATTGATATCCTGTAGGTCAGCTGCAAGTGCTTCTGAACCTCGAACACAGAAGGCTATATATGAGCTAGGATTCTCTGTAATGAATCCCATACTAGTTCTGCTAGAGCCTTGAAGTATATAAACATGAGGTAGCATTCACATTTTCTTGTATCTTGACTTATTTAATATATATCCTCAATGGTCTCGTGCCACAAGTGTGATTTCCGGGACTATCTTATACTTTTGGTGAACATTTTCATATTATCCCTTTTCTAGATTGATTAACTATATTCCTTTTCATTTTATCTTCTTTTTCAGCTAGACATGTGTGTCTAAACTTGGTTATTCTAATGTTATATTGCTTAGTCTGCAGTGGTCTACCTGCTACTAAAGTTTGTAGTGGATTGGGTTGATGGACAAATTACGTACTTGGAGGCCCAAGAAACTACTGCCGTTGTTAATTTTTTGCATGCGTTTGCTTCAGCTGTATTCATCTCATAATATTGGCAAGGTAAATTTCTTTTATCAATTGTATGCTGTTTTATATGGGCAAATACTTTAGCTTGGGAGGAACACTAACTAGTTTAAGATATATTATTTCTGCAGTAGTATGTCGCAACCCGGAAATACAATCATTTATAATTTTTTAATTTTAACTTTCCAGAAGTTAAGATTAAATTGAAGGTTATAGATGGTGGCATCTCCGGGATGCGACCTCTTACTGCAGAAAAATAAAAAAAAAAATCACGCTTCAGGTGGTTGTAGGGCGGAGATGCAATCTCCTGAAGGTCAAAAAAAGTAGGACGTTTTGATATATAAATTTAATATATGGTATAATAGTGAGTTTTTTTAAAAAAGAGGATATACATGAAAAAGAAAAACCAAAAAAATTGTCTAAATGATTATTATTCTCAAATTTCAATGCAACTTCAATTACTTTTTTCCTATCATATCTTTCAATAATTACTATGTATACAATTTTCAAAATATTATTGTACTTTAGATTGATAATAATGAAAAACTTACCAATTATTAAAATGGATAATTTGGTAAAATAAATTATCTCTTCTAATTATTACATTTTTTAATGTGTGCAAAAACCTTAAACAACATTCATTCATTGTGAGACAAAGAGAGTAATTAAGATTAGGTGTAACTCTGTGTAAGTAGGACGAGATTGGGTTGTCCCAATGCATGGGGGAGATAAAATAGACTGGTCACGCAATGACGTCCAATAGAAAGGAAAAAAACTCTATAATTAGTACATTTTACTTGCACAATTCCTAAATATAGGATATGCTTTATTACTCTATTTAAATTTTGGGATTTTATTTAAAGGATAAATTAATATATTACTTTACATGTAAAAAGTGTTTTCAAATAAATTAAAATATATAAGACAATTCAAAAACTAGAAGGTATATATATAAAAGAAATACAGGTAAAAATACAAACCAAAGGAGATTCAGAACTATCCTTAACCAGATAACGAGACATATAATATGACCTACTTTGATCCTATTTTTCTTGTGGGGCAAGGTATAGCCAACTTGGGTCACTTGATCAAGGTATCGTTTTAATTGGAATTAGTCCTTGTTATAAGGACAAAAATATGCTCCGCATTCTTTGAAATTTTTGTTGGGCCTGACTCCACTCCAAAAGTTAGCTACATAGTACCTCGGCCTGTTGGCCATATCATATCTCTTGTTGATATGAGATATCAGAGAATTGTACCGTGCACCCCCTCACTTTTACCTCCCACCCTCCATTTTTTTATAAAGACCATTTTGTCCTTTTTTAAAAAACCTATACCCATAATTTTTCAAAAAAAAAATCAAAACTTTCAAAAATTTTGATAAATTTAAAACTTCCGAATTGTGATGTTCGAAAATTTCAAATTTTCGAAATACATTTCGAAACTTTTAAATTTTCGAAATACATTTCGAAACTTTCAAATTTTCGAAGCAATTCAATTTCGAAAATTTCAAAAAAATCGAAACTTTCGAAAGTTTTAATTTATAATTAAAATTTTATTTAAAAAAATAAATTTATAATATTATTATTAATTAAATTTATTACTATTTTTTAAATTAAGTAGGAAATTGATTACTATTTATTAGTATTAATTATTACTATGTATTACTATATATTTATTACTATTAATTTATTATTAAAAAAATGCATTCGAAACTTCATATTTCAAAATTATCAAAATGTTCCAATAAGTTTCCATATATAATGTTGCTAATAATTTGGCCAAACGCACAACATATCAATATATAAATATTAAAAAAAAATTATAAACAATAAAAAAATAATGTAATAAAAAAAAGGCAAAAAACAAGGCAAACAAAAATGCAACAAATAAATAATGTTAAACCCTAAAGGCAAAATAAAAAACTTTCAAAAATTTCCTCCTTCCCTTTCGAAAGTTTCAAGCCCAGTTTCGAAACTTTCCTTCCCATTTCGAAAGTTTCGTTCTCATTTCGAAAATTTTCATCTCCTTCAAAAGTTTTCTTCGAAACTTTCGAAATCTTCGAGCTTCACTTCGAACCTTTCAGGATGAGGGAAACTTTCGAGGTTCTATGTGTTCTGGATTTAAAACTTTCGAGGTTCACATGAAACTTTCGAAGGTTTGTTGGGTTTCGAAAGTTTGAAAAGGATGCCAAAGTTTCGAAGGTTGCTTTTGATTTTCGAAGGTTTCAATTTTTCGAGTGGTTCAGAATCGAATTTTTTAAACTTTCGAATGAATCAGTGATAATTGAGGGCAAAATAGTCTTTTACTCATGGCTGGGGGTGTTGGGGGATGCCTGGTACAATTCTCGAGATATCATCACAAACCCCTCGTACCCAAATATTAGATATTTGAAGTGTGGACAATGCGGTTAACCCAATAACAACACCTGTTTGCATGCAAGATCGTAAAACATATGGTTGTAAATCCTACAAAAATGATAAATTACAAACACACATAAACTAAATTAACCCTTTTCCATTTTTTAATTTTTTTTCCAACAAAAACTAAGGTGTTAATGCATCACTATGATTGTTGACCTCAACTATGTTGGCACCCCAACAATCACCAGATTATGCAGCACCTGAATAAACATTATTAAAAATAAGAAAAAGAATTAAACAGGGGATCAACCCAAAACCTCCACCGCCAAATTAGTTGAATATTTAATTTTGAAGACCTACTCTATTATTACAAATGTGATATTTATATTATATTATTAATTGAACTCCATCTAACATATATAGAATAAATAATAATATTAAGGCTTAATTGCATTTTTGGTCCCCCTATTATAGGTGAAAATTGAAAGTAGTCCCCCTATTTTGTTTGTCACCAGTTTTAGTCCCCCAAACAGAATTTGAGGCCAAATCATGATGAGTTGTCATTTTTTTAATGACGTGTCAATAAATAGGTGACGTGGCAGACGCTTACGTGGAATAAACTCATTATTATATTATTTCTGATTAAAAAATATAATTTTTATTTTCAAAAATCATTTTAATAATTATGAAATATTTTAAAAAATATAATTAAAATGTTAAAATTAAATTAAAATAAAATTGAAGAACCCTAAAATAACATCATCCAGTTCCAGTTCCTGAAAGGGTAAAAGGGCATAGCCTTCATCTAAAATCAACCAATACAACTTTCAAACAACAACAACAACACCTCACACAAAAAATATCAACAAAATGAGCTGAAAATAATAACTTTAAGAAAAAAGGAAAAGCAAACAAGATCTGAGGTTTTTTATTTTGTTCCTGTTTGGTTGTTCTGAAACCCATTTTTGGAAGAAACCCATTTTTTGAAAGAAACCCATTTTTGTGGAAGAAACCCATTTTTTGAGAAGCAAAAAAAAAACATACACCTCACCTCATTCATTATTCACCTTCATCTTCATATTCTTGTTCTTGTTCTTCTTATTTATTTCTCTCTCTCTCTCTTGTTATGTAATGGTTTCAAAAACCCATCTTTGTTTTTGTTGTTATTATTGTTGTGATGTGTGATTCATATCCACCAGTGGATCAAGGGCAGGTTCTTAAAAGGCCTTCGAAAGGAAACTCCTGCAAATCCTGGAAGGATAAAAGTGTACCCTTGAGTTAAAGCGCGCCCTTGGTCCTATTGCTACTGCTTCTGATTCACTTGCTAACAGCGCTAGTAACCTCTTGACTTAGTAAACTACTCTTGTTCTTCTTATTTATTTCTTTCTCTTTCTCTTGTCCTCCTTGTTCTTCTTACGATTTGGGGATTTAGCACGAAAGATGAACAATCGACCAAGAACATGTTCTTACATTTGGATTTGGGGCTTTAGGGTTTCCAATTTTATTTTAATTTCATTTTAACATTTTAATTATATTTTTTAAAATATTTCATAATTATTAAAATTATTTTTGAAAATAAAAATTATATTTTTTAATCATAAATAATATAATAATAAATTTATGCCACGTAAGCGTCTGCCATGTCACCTATTTATTGACACGTCATTAAAAAAATGACAACTCATCATGATTTGGCCTCAAATTCTGTTTGGGGGACTAAAACTGGTGACAAACAAAATAGAGGGACTACTTTCAATTTTCACCTATAATAGGGGTACCAAAAGTGCAATTAAGCCTAATATTAAAAAGAGTTCGAAAGAAACAAACCCGCTTGGTTGTGCGAAGAAGTTCTGGAGGAATCTTATAGAGATCTTCATCAACAGGTTTTGGAAGTCTCGAGGGTTTTGAAACGACGTCGTTTACATGTTGTAGCTTCTTGTTTATTGGTTTCCTTGGATGTTCCATTACATCGTACACTTTACTTTGTTTTCTCATATTCATGTTCATTATTGTTTCTTTTTCATTAACCATAACAACATTCGGGTACTTCCTTTCCCTATTCCTCGTTGCCTACACCAAAACCACAAACAACATCACACTCTTTCCAAATTTTACCTTTTTATCATATTCAAAAATTCAAAATATGAAATGTACGATTTTTAAAGAAAACAGGCCATGTGTTTTTGTCCTGTCTCAACCATCACATTGTATAAACAGGCCACGGTAGTTCCTTAAATTATATTATTATATGTCTCACACTTTACAATTAATGTGAAAAACCGATTGAGTATATATATAATAAAAAAAAAAAAACTCTATTAAAAAAACCCTAAATCAAGAAAGTGATACTTAAAAAGGAACTCACGGAGTCACATATTTGTTAAGTTTTAATTTGTCATTACTCATCCCGCGCATTGAATAAACTTTTTTCTTAGCAAAACCCTCGTATTCCCTAAACCCTTAATTGTCATGTCTGTGAAACAAAGCTTTCCAGAAATGCGTCAGATCCCTTGCAATGACTTCTACTGGTTAGATCATTTGGACAACCATTTGTAAGTGCGATCTTCATCTGTGTCACGTTATTTAAAGAATTTATGTTGATTTCTTCGAGTTTTTGTTGATTTCTTAGTTTTTTTGTTGAATAGAGCATATGGAATCTGAATATCATGATTCAAAAATTATCCTCTGATGACGTTGAAGTACAAAAAGAAGGGTGTTTCCAATTAGTCATACTACTGTATAAGTTCGAGATTACCGCAGCGTAACCCTGGACATGGTTCTTTCGAAAGGGATCGTGCCTCGTCTCCTAAATCTGTTGAATACCCCTGTATTACATGTATGAATAATTTATTATTATTCTTTTGTTTTATGATCGCTTGTTTAATACTCTTATGTCCAATGCAGGCATGTAGTAAGGGTTTTAACCGGAATTATACTCGCAAAACCCCCAACAAATGGACTCCATTCTCAATTCCGATTCCAATGTGATCGAAACTTCCATCAATATTCTAAAAGGGACCACTGATACTGAACTTTAAAACTATGTAAGTTTTTAAGTGTTTGATTTTTTTTTCTTCTTGTTTAGATTATGTAAGTTTTTATGTTTTTGGTTTTTTTTTCTTCTTGTTTAGATTATTTACTCTCATGTCTTTCTATTATTAATGATGAATAGCTCTAGTATTTCTGGGAAATTTGTCCCTGATGTCTTTGAAGACAAGACGTCACATGCTGGATAAGAATGTACAGTATGTTTTGCTTCAGCTGATGCATGATGAATGCACATATTTTTTTGGACAATCAGAAGCATATGTCAGAGACCTTTTTACATTGAAAAGGTTTGTACAAACCTTACCTTATCTATTTATTTGCAATAATTCTTTACTAACTTTATTTTGTAATTTGTCTTAGATTGTTCTTTTTCTCCCCCTGTATTTTTTGTTTCATCATGTGGTGTTATCCGACATATATGATGAACCTAATAAAATTATTAAGTCCAATTTAGTGGGTATTCTACCAAATTATTGACCCTTTTGTTGAGGTAAAAAATAATGTTAGTTATGAAAAATAAAGTCACAAGAGAATTTTATGATTAAATTTGTATATTTCCAAGCATACGTCACCCCGTGTTCCCAGGCAGCAATATTCACCCTGACAAACATGTCAACACATGAGACTGAAATTGCAGCGACGTTCGATCTCCTGGGTTGCCTTGAGGAAGTTTTTACAGATCCTCAAAATTGCAGCTTCAATTGTCTCTAGCATCTCGCTTAGAGGAGACTCATCATCATGTATACATTGAATAACTTCAAAAAAGAAACTTTCACATTTCTTATTCATAAGATATATTATTGCATAAACTGTTGGAGCCTATCGTTTATTCGTTAAATAAATTGTTGCATAAACTGTTGCAGTCTATCGTTAGTTGTCGACTTCTTTCACAGTTGGCACCATTTGCGCTGAATGGAGATAAGGATGCGGTATTGGCAATGGAGATAAGGATGCGGTATTGGCAATAGCAAAGGTCGCTGCTTCTAGAGAGTTACTCAATGATATAAAACAATTTGTAAATGAAGATTGTATTCATGTCTTAAACAATGCTTAGTCCTGTTATGTCTGGATGGGTTATACTGTTTGTTCTTAGATTGCGGTATTCGTGGATGTCATGGGAGGTTGAGGGAGTTGCTTCTTCAAGAAGACCCTGAAATTTCTTCTTCAAGAAGACCCTGAAATTTCGAATCGGACAAAGCATTGTGTAAGACATGAATACAGTCTTCATTTACAAATTGTTTTATATCATTGAGTAACCCTCTAGAAGCAGCGGCCTTTGCTATTGCCAATTTTGAGGATCTGTACATCTTCTTGCAATGTAAAAACTTCCTCAAGGCAACCCAGTAGATCGAACTTCGCTGCAATTTCAGTCTGATGTGCTGACATCTTTGTCAGGATGAATATTGCTGCTTGGGAACACGGGGTGACATATGCTTGGAAATATACAAATTTAATCATAAAATTCTATTGTGACTTTATTTTTCATAACTAACGTTATTTTAAACCCAGTAGATCGAACTAACGTTATTTTTTACCTCAACAAAAGTGTCAATAATTGTGGTAGAATACCCATTAGGACTTAATAATTTATTAGGTTCATCATAGATGTCGGATAACACCACATCTTCATCATCACTATTGATGAAAGACAGGGGAGAAAAAGAACAATATAAGACAAATTACAAAATAAAATTAGTAAATAATTATTGCAAATGTGAAAAGGTCTCTGCCATATGCTTCTTGTGCAAAGAAAATATATGCATTCTTGTAGCTGAATCATGCATCAGCTGAAGCAAAACATACTATACATTCTTATCCATGTGACGTCTTGTCTTCAAAGACATCTGGGACAAATTTCCCATAAATACTAGCAGCTATTCATCATTAATAATAGAAAGACATGAGAGTAAATAATCTAAACAAGAAGAAAAAAAAAACCAAACACATAAAAACTTACATAGTTTTGAAGTTCCGGATCAGTTATCCCTTTTAGAATATTAATGAAAGTTTCAATCACATTGGAATCATAATTGAGAATGAAGTTTATTTGTTGGGGTTTTGCGAGTATAATTCCGTTTAAAACCCTTACTACACGGTCCTGTTGACATAAGAATATTAAACAAGCTATCATAAAACAAAGGAATAATAATAGATTATTCATACATATAATACATGGTATTCAACAGATTTAGGAGACGATCGACGATCGCTTTCGAGAGAACCATGTCCAGGGTTTAGGCTAGTGCTTGGTCATCAATAAGTGAAATGAAACCTCCATGAGTGTGAGAAGGAGTCGGCGTGCGGCATCACGGACAGGCTGTTTAGCATCACCGAGTCGATCAACGACGGTGGGAAGAAGAGCGTTAAAGTGTAGCTTAAAGTGTTCGCCGGAGAGAACAGCGGCGGAGGCGAGAGACTGAAGTGCGCCCTGAGAAACACGGAAGTTATTATCCTTCAAGAGATCGATGCAGGAATCGACGAGCGAAGTAACTTCGGAAGATGTAAGGCTTTTTCTAGAAGCTTCTAGAAGTTGGTAAAGACGCTCTACACCGGCCATCCTTTCTTTAGTGTCTTTGGCGCGTGCAAGTTCCAACGCTTCCTCCATTTGGATCTGCTTCAGATCTAATAATTCGTAACGGTTGCGGTTGTTGTTGCAGAGAGAAAGTGAATTTGGAAGAACGTTGTTAGAAAGAGTGAAGAAGATAGAGATATGGAAAATTGTGAGATTGATTATTTAGCGGTTAATTTAGCGGAGCCGTCAAATTCAAGAGAAAGAGAGATACTCGCAGGACAGAGACAGAGAGATTGACGGGAAAGAAGAAGATGAATGAATTAAGTTGAAATTGAAATTGAAATAAAATGAACAGTGTTGTTTTGTGCTCTGTGGTTGTTGAAAATTTAACCATTTTTCTGCTTCAAATTTACACTATATACCACTATTTCCTACCGTTGATGTTACCGTTGATGTTTGCTTTACGCTGTTTATTGTGTTGTCTTGGTAACAAAATTGTCAAAAGTTTGGAAATTGGGAATATTTTTTTTAAATTACCCGCTTCATCTCAACTTATAATTAAATATTAATTGAAGTAGTCTCAAAATTAAATTCATCTTTTTTTGTTTAGTAGCAAGATATAGAAGTCACGGTCTCTTCGATTATCAAAATCTTAAGTTTGAGTTTGATTTACTATCAATCAGATTTATTTTAAACTTTGTTAAATTGAAAGTCAATTTTATTATTTTTTTACCAAAGTTTAAGTCATTCGATTGGTTGTAAATAAACTAATAAATTTACATGTCAACACTAGTTTAATTTTTAGTTTTAGTTTGATATCTAACCTGAACTATTAAATAATCTAATATTATACAATATATTATTTTAATTTAATTTTATAATAATATGTTTAAATATGTCAAAAATTAATATAAATTAAAATTTTAATTTTTTTAAACTAAGAAGTTAGTAAAACAAGTGAATTAATTATTAATAT